>JBAMBL010001192.1:0-64283 GCA_037043405.1 Drosophila subquinaria | reverse complement strand
AAGATGACGTCGAGTGCATCGAACGGATGCTAAAAAGTTTATGGCCCAACTTGCAGTTGATATTCGTGATTCTTAAGTGCTAAATTATTGCCTGGGGATAATAGTATCTCACTTGAGAAGGTGTCCCTGACAGGCCAAGAACGAATCGTTTCCTAGTTCGACAAGAAAATACATAAAGTTATTAGTCTTTTTAAAAAGTCTTAAAAAATTTTATAGAATTTCTATAGTAATAACAATTAAAATGAAAATTTAATCATTTTAAGTGCTATTATTATGTGTCTAAGAATTCCAAGAACATTTTTCTTCTCTCCTAAATATGACAATCTATTCTGGGACTTTGCTTCCTGCTCGTTATCGTGAGCAACTTGTGCGCCCACTGCCAATCGCTTTTGTCTTTAATTTAGATCCTGATTTATGAATATTACCACAACAGACGCCGCCACCGAGTCATCCATTTGGATTTCGGTGCGATTCGGGATCATTACTCATAACGAAAATCAATTAGTGCAACCCACCCAATGAAGAGTACTCGTAGTTGGTAATAATGCCAGAAAAACTAGTGAGTTGATCAATCGGTTTTAAATCAAAGATAATGCAAACTAACAAAGCCAAGACATAGTCATAGTCACAGTCATACTCATACCATAGATACTTCTGCTTGGAGTCAAGACTTGTGTTGGCCAAGTTATAAATTCAAATCACACAACCACGCAAATACGAATTCATTGAGAGCCAGTCGCATGTGGGTTGCAAATGCTCCGACCAAGAGTCAGTCCAAGACACGAGTTGCTTGTTCTTATCTCGGCAGCTTGGCCAACTTTGTGGAAACAGGCAACATGTTGCTGTTACTGTTGCTGTTGCTGTTGCACATGTTGCTCTCCCCTCCAGCCCAAAAACATGAAACAAAAATATCAATTATGAGGCAAAAGAAGGACGCCAAGGAGCAACAAGCTCGTATCATATTTGTCGGACATGGCAATGCAGTAGCAGCAGCTGGAGGAACGCACATGTTGCTACTGTGTTGTGTGCTGTGTTGTCTTTGTTGCTGGCGGGCTGTGAGCGCTATTGTAGCGAGTTTGACATTTGTTTTAGCCGCTTATCGCAGTGCAGCCAAACCCAGTCGACTCTCAATGCAACCTCTTTCTCTCCCTCTCCCTCTCTTCCCCTTTCTCTTTTGCTCTTTCTCTCTACCTCTCTGTCTCTTTTTGGGCCTAACCCAGCTATGTCTCTGATTATGCGCTAAATTCCAATAGCAGCTCATTTATTATGTTTGTCTGAGCGATTTGTGTGCTGAACAAAGCCGAACAGAACAGAACGTAACTTGTATGTCTGGCCTTATAATTTGTTGGCTTTGCCATATAATTGATGCATTGGGGTTATGACATAGTTACCCGATAATGCCAATGTGCATTTCATAGTCGAAAGCCAGCCAATTTGCAATACGCTGAGCATAGTGATCAGCATAATTTAATGTACTTTTTATGACTACAAATTAGTTTTTGATTAGTTATTTTTAAGTACTTCGTTTGTTTCCACTTTATTTAGTTTACAAACCTGTTGAATTTATGCCCCATTTGGTGTGGTTGCAATGTCAAATCTTGTGTCAACCTGCTGCAATTGTGACAGTTGGAGAATCTTAGGCTTAAGCTCTGGACTGGAGTGGACTGGAGTGTGTGTGGAACACGCCTTTAAACCCAATCCAATTTGGGTCAGAACTGTAAGCACATGGCACTCGACTTGTTATCCAAAAGCAGAGACTGTTTGACCCATAGACACAGCAACATACACACACACACACACACACACACACACAAACATATCTAGTGAACTTCATGGCTTTGATTAAAATCCACAATTTCCCTTTCAATTTCAACAGTAATCAAAACTGTCACTTTGTGTTGATAGCAACAACAACGACAGCAACATCAGCAACAACGACAACGACGTCAACTGCAGATACTTCATCTAAACAAAAGCAAAGCCCAACAAGCAACTGTCCAGCTGTCAAATACAGCTACACACACATACATACACACAGAAACACACACACATACACACACACAGAAGCTATTCAATCAACTTTACAAACTTGGGCCCAGCGACAGTGCGTTCAATTGTATAAACGGCTTGTGGCGGATTATGATTTTGTGTAAGCTGCAGATACAGATACAGCGCAGTGCGCGTATCTTATAGATACATTGGGGCGTGTCTAATTGCGCGCACATGTCTTACGCCTCATGGGCCTGGCAATGCCCCCAGCCCCAGCCCCAAGCCCCAGCCCCAATTCCACCATCAAATGGCATTGCCATCCGACATCCACAATAACTGAAATGTGGCCCTATTGAGTACGGTAGGCATCGCTTGAATGCCACATTTTGAGTGATTTAACGCAATTTATCGCAGCATTTCTCTTTCAAAATAATGGTTATTAAACGCAATATCACTTTAAAGTAGCTAACCATGTACATTTATTGTGACCTGTCCAAAGATGAGTCTGCGATAATGTGGATTAAGTAATTTCGTGTTATTTATTGACTTTGCAGTCATTTTAAACATGTATTTTGCTTTACTCTAAAACGCATTCAGTAAAATATTTAATCTATTTAATAGCATAAATAAAAAAATGTACAGATTTTAAAAATGGTTTTTCACTTGAGTAAATTGTACGTGTATGTAATAACATAATGTTTGATGACTTTCCGTACAAGAGAAACATTTTAAAATTATTGAATTGTCAGCAACAAGTTGTAAAAAATTTGTTATACAATAAAGTCAACCTATACTTGAATTAAATATGTTAATATGCCAGTTTTTGCTCAAGTAACTTGCATTAAAATAATAAACACGTATGCCGCAAATATTCATTGTAAAATTAAATTAAATTAAATTATCTGTCGGCAGGGAAATTAGTCGTCTGTCTGTCTGGGCCTCTAAAATAAATGCTATTGGATAATTCTTATATATTTTATAATAGCAATAGAGTTTATTAGCCATACCAACGCCTTGGAAGACACTTCGAAAAAAGCTTTTAAGTAATTTTGTTGCCATAAAAATAAATGTTGTGCGTGGTAATGGAGTGGAGTATGGGCCCAATAAAGGGCGTCTAAAGTGGCAGAGAACAATCTTTAGTCCCATAAGCCATAGCCACTGCAAAGTTCCTCAATTTTTTGTATTTTTATTTTAAAATATTTATATTTTTTTTTTTAATTTTATTATTTTTGGCTTTAGGCTTCATCGGGCATGGCTCTATCCTGTCCCTTAATAATTACGCATGCAGGCGGCGCACTCCATTGAATAATGCGAAATTAATTAAATTACGTTATAAAGCTGGCAGAGGCGACTGGCGAATGGAGGGGCAAACTCACAGAGTCCGAGACCGAGTCCGAGTCAGAGTCACAGTGTGGCGACTGCCTCACGCATTTGTCGCATAATTACGGGGCGCGAATTGCGATTCCTTCACGCAGACCCGACTTTAAACTCCAACTCCAACTCGAGGCGTTGCCTGGCCAAGTTGTTGCTTTGATTGGAAATCGTTGTTTGGTTTTAATTTTTGTCACCAGCAGTTAGTACGAGAGAACAGGCAACTTGCAACGGAATAGCCAGCCTGCCATGGAAATCATTTGCATAGCCAGTGTCATGTGAAGGTCGTCGGAATGCCTTCGCCATTGCCATTCTCGGCCAGCTCTTGTGTGCTCCCTTTTGTTTTCCTGTTTTTGGCTAAAGATGTCGTTATTCAATGGCGATTCGACGTTCCACGTTCTATGTTCGACGCTCCTCGTTCGGCATTTTCTGGCGATGGCGAAAAATGTTAATTAAGTGATATTTTCGGCACCCAGCCAACACACAGAGAGAGAGAGAGTGAGAGAGACAGAACCAGGCAGTGTGGCGCCCAATGTTGTGCACCTCCTTTTGTCAGTCACTGTAATTAAGTTGTTCTACGAACTACGATGCTTTGGTTTCAGCTTCAGTTTCGCAGTGCAAAAGTTTTTTTTGGCTTTCAACTTGTGGCAACGTCAAAGTTGCAACACAAACGAAAAAACTTTTCAAGGTCAGTGTAATGTAAGGAAATCGGGAAAAGAGGGAAAGAGAGAGAGAGACTGAAAGAGAAAGAAGGGAAGTTATGTGGTAGTTGGTGAAAGTGTGCTGACACACGAAAGGCATAACTTATGAACTGATTTTGGCCTTAATTATTAAAATAATAAAAAGGAAACATAAAAACACTTGTCAATATTCTGAAAATTCTCTCTAAAAACAAAAAAAATAAAATTTGTTTTATAATATTTAAAAACACATGCAGTTGAGGTTATGTTAGCTAACTATTTTGACCAGAGCTTAACTAGGATGGCTTAAATGCATCATTAATGTGCATTTGTTGCCTTAGATTGTGCGGTCGGATAACACACGCATGAGAATCCCGTAACATTAGAGAGAGAGAGAGCCAGCTTGGCCATTCTGGCCATTCTGGCCATTCACTGGCATTCAACTTGGCTAAAAAGCAAAACAAATAAAAATGATTTATAACGCAATGCGTTGAGGTTTCCAGACGCCGCCAAAAGCGCCAAGTGGCGGCCCTCGAGGCAAAGAGTTGGCCAAATGGACATTGAGATGGTTGCCTCCAACTCCAACACCGACTCGAGCTCGAGCTCTCGATGATTCTGATTCTGGTTTGGGTTTGGGTTCCCGGACTATCGCGGCTCACAAGCTAAAAGTCTATGTTAACTTTGATAAATCGCTGCACTACTAAAATGCGATAAGCGTGCGAGCCACATCGCTGATGAGGATGGAACCGCGACTCGACTCGACTCGGCAGACAGGCCATAGCCAAGTCCAGTCCCAGTCCCAGTCCAGTCCCAGTACCTCGTTTTACCCCTTTTTACCTGACCTGGCCAACGGCTACTGTGAAAGGGACGACGATCGTTCGTTGTAAACGCATGCGCTGATTGCAATGCGATAGGCAACTCTGGACGACGTACTTATGTGTGTATTGTATTTATACTTGTGTATATATAAGTAGTTATACTTGTATGTATGCATGTATATGTACTCCACTAGTGTCCAGCAAGTACTTGCCACAATGATATCTGCATGTCTATCTTAGATGCTCACACACATACACACACTCACGCATACACACACACACACTCAAGTACTGTTGCAAAAGGCGTTGAGTGGTGTACGCCTGCGTGGTAGTGGCAGAGTGGCAGTTGCAGTGGCAGTAACTATCTGCTCTGTGCTCTCTCGAAAGCCTCCTCCTTAGTCGGCCCATTGCGTGTTGTGGCAAGTCAAGTGCAGCAGCAGCAGCAGTTGCAGCAACTGCAAGTGTCACACACACAGTCACCTCGATGGCAAAGTGGGGGCATCCCAGCAAACAATTCTTAGGAAGGCAAATTTAATGCTCGTAAACATATTGCTTATAAATGTTAGAAAATATTGGCGAATAACATAAAATGTATGCAATTTGGAAATTTAAAAAAAAAAATATAAAAAAATAGGCTTATGGTTTAAAGTTAGTTAATTCCACAACTATTGACAATTTTCTTTTAATATAATAATGCCACTTTTTTATTCCTGTCTTATTTTATGACTTTATTTTTAGATTACAGTCTAAAAATTGTTACATAATATCTATTTGTATGAGCTAGAAATAATGTTCCTTAAATATAACAAAATTAATAATTTAATAAATAAATAAATATGTTACTATGGATAAAAAAAAAAATTAATTAGGAACACATTAAACAAATATTTAAATAAAGGGTATGAGTTTTATAAATGCATTATCAAATTTTAAATAATAAAGAATGTATATTTTTTAAATTACATAATTATACTTCCAATTCGAATCACTTTAAATTTCGTATGTTTTTTCCCAAACTGTTTTTCTTGCTACTGAGTTATACGGGAGTTAAATTGTTTACTGGGTTGTCAACTCGCTGTACAAAGTTGTCGTCTCTGGTGAAGATCTCCCTTTGGCCGCTGCCTCCGCCGCCCAATAGTTTGTACGTATTCTTATCTAGCGCCTTGAACTTGTAATGTTGGTTATTTTGTGCAAATATTGCGTTAATTAAAATATTTTAGTTGCGCCTCGTTGATAATGGACGTCGATTGACGGCCTCGCCGCACCCTTGGGGCAGATTGCAACAACAGCAGCAGCAACAACAACAGCAACAACAACAACAGCAGCAGCAACAGCAACAACAACAGCAACATTTGCTGGTCTCTTTGGCCTGTTGGTGTTGACGGCACTGGGCTTTTGCCACCGACACCTTTGGCTCTTTAATGTGGCAGCGGCCACTGGTCACCGTGGCAAGTGGCAAGTGGTAACTTGTAAGCGGCAAGTGCATGGCATTTGGGTTTGAGCCTTGCCTTGCGGCAAGTTGCATCTTCCGTTGCATTGATTAGATTAACAAGTGCCACGCAGTGGCAGTTGCAAAGCCAAATGCCAAATGGCCATCTATAAAAAGTTATTGAAGCCCAGCGCAAATACGCGTCAAATATTTGCATTAAGATGCCAGATAAAAATACAAAAAAAAAAGAAAGAAACAGTTCTGCTAAACATTTATAATTACTTAACGCATCTTATCAACGTTTGGCTACTTGCAAAGCGCAAACGAAAATAACTTTGATAACATAAACTGCACTTCAAAGAGCTACCACATTCCCTCTGCCTCCCATCGGCCCAAAACACAGCCCTGGCACGATACCATGTAACGCCCCTGGGCCAAGTCAACGAACCCAAATCGAGCGTAACAATATTCAAAGTGCCATTGAAGCCGCATTCACATTTCTTGCGCTCGGGTCCAGTTCGTGCAAAGTTCAATGCGAGGGCGGATTCAATTGTTTATACTAAAAAATATTAAATATATTAATTTTGTGAATTGATAATGTAGAGAAAGTTTGTAGTTACTTAAATGATATATTCATATATACTACAGCAAGAAATGTGATATTTATATTTAGAAATTTTATTTAAAAAATTAAAAGATTTTCTGTAATTTTTCTCAATACTTTTATGACAGTATAAGAATTCGTATGTGTTTTTTATTATTAGAAATATATATGCGATCAAATCAACAATATTAGCAACCCTCGCGTTGATTATATACACATGTTGTTCAGTCAACTCTCGCTGCATATGTTAGAAGCGCATTTCGAATTGCACCCACGCATTAGTTGTAACAAATTTGTAGCGCGTTCTTTGTGGCACGTGACGCTGCAAGCTTCGATTCCTATGCCCCATGCCCCATGCCCCTTACCACCACCACCATTACCATTACCGACCACTCGGAATCTTTTCAAACGCCAGGGCGGAAGTGTGAGCACATTTGCCTGGCCGGCTCTGTCCTGCCTGTCCGCCCTACCCTGTCCTGTCCCAGCTCCCATCCAATCCCCGATGATCCCCCGTCCAGTTTGTAGCGAAAGTAATTGATTTCTTTTATAGTTGAGACAGTTTCTGAAACTGAAATGGCTCCGCAGCAACTACGTTACCAATGCCGTTGGCGTTGCAACTCACACGTTTCCTGTCTGCTGACCTGCTGCCCCTTCTTTTCCCCTCTGACCCCTCTCTCAACCCTTCCTTCTCTTTTCAAACTCGCACCTGGTCCACTGGCTCACACTCGGCATTGATCCCTGTCCGTTTTATTCCGTTTCGGGCTTAGCTTTGCCGCACGTGTAAATGCTTCAAACATGTTGCGGTTTTTGGCTTCTACACAAGCCAAACAACAACCACAACAACAGCAACAACACTTTTCGGTGTTTTATTGTTGCTGCCGTGAAATGTTTTAAATAAAGATTTTTTATTGTCAATGGGAAACTCGTGTTGCGGCTTTTGGCCTTATATCGCCGAACCCAAAGGCGGTGTTCCCTTTAATGTGCTGCGGTCGTTTTGTAAGTGTCAAGGGATCTACAAACCGGGATTACAATTTAGCAGGAAACATTAGACAACCAGACGCCACATTAAGGGGCACAGTCAACTCCATGTGGACTCGACGACAGCAAGGAAGCAAAACAACCAGCTGCATCAAGATAAATAGATTAAGTAATTAGGATCGAAATCAGTTAGAGAAAGAATCTCTAATTGAAATTGATAAGCAGATAAGCTAAATGATTATTGATTGATCTGCTGACTATCGTTTAAAATAACTATCTACAAATTTAATTACTTATCTAACTGAAATTTGGTTATTAGCTTATCCTGAACAACTTTCACGCACATTAAGTTTATGGAGCTCCTGATTAATATTACAACCTCCAATGCTTTTGACCAAGACATTAGCTTTATTCATTCATTGGATCTTCATGTACCAGCCCCTACTTTCATTTTGTAATTCATTCAAAATTCACAAAGCGAATTCAAAGACCTCCGACAACTTGCGTTAAACTTTGGCAAGTTGAAATACGAGACCTATAAAACAAAACTCGAATTTGTTTTTCTTTTTGATTGTTGTCTAGAGGTTGAACCACGACGCCTGCCATTTGAGACTTGAGGCGTTTTAAACGTCGCCATCAATCTAACTACAAGTGCGAGATGAAAGAGAAGACATAGAGAGAGAGCGAGAGAGAGATGGAGAAAAATAAAATAATAATAATATGTAAATCATGGGGGAACGCATGCCAAATGTTTAGCTAGTGTGACTTTTGATGATGTTTAACATAAATCGAACTGCTTATAAATTTGATAGATATCGTTTTCGAAAACTTTAATTGATTAATGAGGGCTAAGATATCAAAAATACCCAAATTCAAAATAGTTAAGGTGAAAACAGCGCGAGCCTATTAATGAGACCATAATTTGAAGGGAATTTTATATAGATTCCCTTATATAGAGTGTATACTCTGCGGCAATGTGTAAAAATGCAAACAAACCGCCGACAAAAAATGATTTATTAGATGCTGCACTTGACAACGTGATGGAAGAGATGGCGAGAGAGAGAGAGACAGAGAGGGAGAGGGAGAGAGGGGAGTTGCTCAAGTTGAAGCCTGACGGCAGCCAGAGTTGCTGCTGTTACTCACACACAATAATAATGATCATCACAATCATAATCAGAGTCATCATCATGATATGCTGTTGATGATGAGCAGCAATGTCTGTGATTTGATTTGCTTATAAGACTCATACAGTGTTGCACATGTGGCAGGCAACATTTATATGCAACATACGGCCTGCCAACGTGTGTTTTGCGGCTGCTGATGAATGCCAATGCATTGCTGTTGTTGTTGTCCATGTTGTTGTTGGGGTTTCACAAGTGCCAAATGTCTCTCTAGCCCTGCCTGCAACTCTGACTCCTTCTCACTCCGACTATGTGCGTCATGGCAGTGCGGCAGTGTGGGCGTGGCAAGCACTCAGCAACGCGACTTGACTCCCACTTGAATTTGCATTACAAAGGCAACACAAATTGCGCGCTGCTCTTTGTGCTGCTCGGCAGCTGCAGCTCCTCACAAGTTCTCAGCAGATTCCTTCCAAACGAGGTGCGTTCCAGGAGTTCTTTTGATAAAAAAAAGTAAGTAAACAAACAAATTGAAAAATTAAAATAATAATTTTTTTTAACATCGAATTGTTTAATCTTAGTATTATTATTTGCAAAAGTATCTAGTGCTTTTAATAATATGCCTTAAACCATTAAAATTAAAAATGTGACTTTAAAAAGCCATTTGATTTAACTCTAAATCAAGCTAAAAAGATCCTGACCATTCACAGATTGCTTACCACTTGCTTAACTTATAAAACTCTTCAAATGCACCTCGCACCCTCTGGAACCTTGCAGATTTGTTTGCAGTAACGTAATTGAATATTGAAATGCATTTTTCATTAGCGCTACGCAGGGTTAACAGGCCCAACAACAATAACAACAACAAGAACAGCAACAACAACTTGGCGAAGGCTAGAAAAATTGCGTATAATGAAAATTCAATTAAACTTTATTACCTTTTGGTTGCACTTGCTTAACCTCAGCTTTCACAACTTTAACCGCGATGGGATTTGTGGGCCAGTTCCTTAGCTTGTTACCAACACCAGCAAAAACACCAACATCAACACCGACAACAACGCCCAATTCCCGACGCCAACATCAACTTTAGATATTCCCCGAGCCAAAAAGCAGCCCAGACTCTTCTCATTCCTCGCATTTCCATTCTATCCAGGCAACAGTTTGTAAATTGCACGCTTTTGTTCACATTTTCCGCAGAAAGTTTTTCTTTTTAACAATTGTTGCGTGTTGTTGTTGTTGGCTGTTGCCAAGACGACAGCCAAACACCTTCATATCTTTTAATGAGAATAAATTGATGTTTTGGGCATTTTGTAAAGCTGCCGCTTGTTGCACAGCTATTTGTATAGAATATAAACTTTGTTGAAAGCCAAAGCAACATCATTGTTGTTGTTGTTGTTGTTGCTGTTGCATATTGACAGCTACTAAGAGCGTGCGGCTGGCAAATTCTGAAGGAAGTTGTTAGCTTATTCATAGGCAAGCCCAACAAGCTGACCAGAGAGGAAAAGCAAGTGATTATCAACAGAATTTAAGGTAAATAAAAAGGGTAGAAAATTAAAGAGGTGATTTATTAATTTAGAAATGAGGGATAGTCAGTAGAATTTAAAGTAATAATTGGAAGTCAAAGTGAAATGCCAACTCTCATATATTGAAATGTCTAATTGACTTTCAGTCTTAGCATCCTTGAACTTCCTCAGTAATAAGTTGTGCAATATCAATGATTCATTAGATTACCCACTTGTAAAGTTCTCGCTCATCAGACGTTAATAGATGGCTTTTACTTAGTTAGTTACCTACTTAGTGAGTCCGCCTTTGAACAAAGTAGGCAAATTGCAGCAGCAGCAATAACAAGGTCCCTTTTAGCCATTGCAAGTGCCATTAAATGGGTGGAGAATGGATGAGTTATGCTGCCATGAATATATATTTCAGGCATTTCAAACATTAAATAAATGACAGCCTGACTGACTTGCTCCACTTTCAGCCAGAGTCAGAGTCAGAATCAGAGTCAGCGTCAGAGATAACGCAATGATATTGACCCAAAAGAACTCAACTCAACTCAAATCAAGTCGACCCGCCGCAATGTGAGTCGAGATTCAGTTGAACTGAAAACTGAGAAAACTGAAAGCTTAAAGCAAAAATCTCTGAAATGTGAACAGTGGAAACAGAATTGACTGAAACTGGCGCAACTGCAATGCAAAAGTTGAAACTTATTATAATTTTAATGCAAAACATTATGCGAAAGTATAAAATTATATATCTTTGCAACGCCAGTTGCCAGTTGCCCAGTTGCCAACTCCAACTGCAGCTCTGTGGCCATAATTTTAAATGGCCAGCAACAACGGCAACAATTGCTGCGGCATCAGCCACTTGGACTTGGACTTGTTGCCGTATACGAGCACAACTTTCCCGCTAACACAGCCCCCTTTCCCTCCCCTCACTATCCTCACTCTCTTGTTGATCCACTGCTGACTTCTAATGGAAATTATAATGTGCATTGCATTTGCTGACGTCGCTTCAGTTGCTGCTGTTGCTGGTGTTGTTGTTGCTATTATTGTTGCTGCTGTCTGACTGCGCGCTAAAAATTTGCTGTTGTTTATCAGTTGTGACCACTTGGGAATAGACCAAAGGGTACATTAGTTATAGCATTATTTAGTACAAGTTGAAATGTTATTTAACAATATAATTTACGATTTCTTTTGTTTAGGAAACTCAAGTTTCTAAACCGATTTAACATAGTTTCTGCTGTGTTTATCAAATGTATTCCTCTTTTCCAATTTAGCTTTAATTATAATAAAATAAATAAATAATAATTTTTTTAACTTATGCAATTAGTTATGCATTAAGTTATTCTCTTTATTTTTAAATTTTCCTACTTAAGCTGTTTTTTATACCAAATCTTATCTGAATGTTATTTTATAAATTTTTCGTTAGTTTAATTAAATAAAGTTGTTTTAAGATATATTCTTTTCGATGAACAATTTTTTTTTTGTTATTTATTATTATTTTGTTTGATATACATGTGCACATGGTTTACAACATCTCTCCATTAGTTATTAAATCCCTTTTTTAGACATTGAAAAAAGTTGCCCCAAACTTTTTCTTTTACCAGTTCTTCCCTGTTGTATGCTTAGGGTATTTTCTATTCGTTCTGTTAATAAATGTTCTAATCCAAGTTGTTCTTTCTTTGTTGTCCAACAAAATACATTCTCGTATATAGTTGCATGCCATGGCAGTCAGTCAGTCAGTCAGTTCAGTTAGTCCAGTCAGTTGAACCAATTAACCTTACCGACGACTGGCTGCCTAGCTGCCTCTCGACTGGCGCTCTTCAAGTTGATCTTCTTTTGTTGGCCAACGCGATAACGCGCCGAAATGTCAATAAAAACTAAAGCCACGCGGGCATCGCCTTGACTCTCGAGTGCCGACCGATGGCCTCAAATTTCAAAAAATACTCAAACTCCACATAGGCAAAAACCCAAACTCAAATCCAAATCCAAAAACGATACCTCGTTGCCTGTGCGGAGCGAGCATTTGAGTGACGTTGCGCTACTTGGCTGGCTGCCTGACTGACAACAACAACAACAGCAGCAACAGCAACATCAGCAACAACAACAACAGCAATAATCTTGTTTAGCCTTGCCATTGTTAGCTGGTTTCAAATTTTTTTTCTTAATATTTATTTTGATGTGCGATAGATTCGTTTAGACGGAAGAGTTAACTGTAGACCGATAACTTGTAATTGGATAGATAGATAGATAGATATATAGATAGATAGATGGAATTATAGACAGACAGATATAAATATAATATAAAATATAAATTCGCCTACTTCAAGATACCCCACAAAAGTGAGTACAAATACAGAGTATTATAATTGGTTCTGAATGGTAACCTGACCAAATGGAGACTCTTGTTCGCTTTGCGCTCGTTGACTTATTTTTGATTGGACCAACATTTTCATTTCACTATATTGCTATTTTTTGGGCTGCAACTGTGTTTGTATAGTACAGAGCCTTTTGTTTAGGCCAACTACGAGTAGACGGACATCTACATTTATCTAGTTTGTTTATTTGACTCTGGTAACTCGATGAGTGACTTCTTGACTGCCGAGTGATTGGCGATTGGAGATTGGAGAGTGCCAGGACAGCAATTGCATCTAAAGTTGTTGCTGTATAGTATTTCTGTTCGATTCTGTTTAATGACTGACCGACTTTCATATGACCCTCTCGATTTATTTGGGCTTTTGTTAAATCGACTTGTTTTGTGACTGCCAATTGAAAATTTATGAAATTTCTCTAAGCCAAGACGAGTGTGCTGTGCTCAATCAAGCTGAGTGGAGTGGCAAGTCGCCTGTTGAATGCAGTTTTTCAAATTAGAACATAACAAGCTCTGACAATTTGCATCTTTTGTAATTGCTATCAACTAAACAAGTATTTTTCTCAATCAATTGCATTCGAAGTCTGAGTAATGTAAAACAACATGCAGTTTAAATATCCTTAAAAGTCTGTACATTAAATTATATCTTCTATATTATGGCCACGTTATATTCAAATGATGTGTGAAATAAATCGCTGACGTCAATTTGAATATCTATTCTGCTAACATTTAACCCAGAAAACAAATCTACACAAAGTGAAGTTGACTTTTTGAATTTATATTGTGTACATTTTATATGCTGCTTATGGGTCGCTTATACGGATATGTGTATTTGTGTGTGTACGAATAACGACCTTATAAACAAGTTCAGAGTACCATCCGCTCGACCCACAAACAACAACAAATGCGAGCCGAGTGCATTTTGTGCTCTTTTGCTAGCCACGTTTGTTAGTTTTGCGATGCATCGTTTAATTTTAACGCTCAATTTAAAATGTTTTATGCAGCAGCGCGAACTCGCACAGCACACGCACACACACACACACACACAATGAGATACTACAAGTAGTAGCAGTATTATCCACACTCCCACACACACACACACACACGCATATGAGAGGAGCCTGAGAGGAGCCAGCGAAGCGCAGTGCAGCGCAGCGTAGCATAAGAACAACAACAACAACAAGGAGCAGCAGGACTTTGTGCCAGAAGTAGGAGGAGGCAGTAGGGAGCAGGGAGCAGTCTGGTTGTCGTCCTTGTTGTGCATGCAATTATCTCAGCATTGGCTTTTTCTGCAGCCGTTGGTTGTCCTGCATCTTTTTGCCTCGCAATAAATTAAGCTATCAAGTGTCCTTAATGTACAGTACACTACACTACAAGCAGCGGCCGTGGGAGCTTGACTTAATTTACAAGCAAACCCATTGTACCCATTCCCCCTCCTTCGTCCCCTCGTCCCGCAACCAACGGCCGGGCAGACATAATAATGCAAAGTATCTCACAGTCAGTCGGCAATTATAAAGTTTTTATTTATATAAGCATTTCAAGCATAAAGCGATCGCCGAGTGCCAGACAAACTGCAGCAGGTGTTGCATATGAAAATTATACGCATCATAAATTTCGCTAGCCACAAATTGAAACTGCCCCAGACGCTGTCACAGATTCTTTCTCTGGCTCAAACTGAGAACCCAGCCAGAGCCCAGGCTCCAGACCAGACCCGGTAATTTAAGAAGTTTGTCAACCTTTTTCCAAAACCATCGTGTGTCATGCGATACTTTTTATTAAACATCTTCATAATGGCCAAAGATACCAGTGCCTTGGGCTACCTGCGCCCAAATTAGTTTGACAATCTATTGAGCGAAAGAGATGGAGATAGAGATAGAGAAGGAGATGGAGATAGAGATATCAGGAACATATCGGCAAATCTGTTTTGCGTTCAGATTTTGTGGGAATAAAATGCGCTGATGTCAAATTATTTTGAAGTGTTTGGACAGATTTTTACCTTGATTTTTTCTTTTATAGTGTGCAAATAATTTGATATGAGCCCTTTTATTTGAGCGGAGGGAGCGAGGGACTTGCTCAGATTTTTATTGCAGGGCGTTCACTTCCGTGGCAACAGCTGCCAACAACACAGGAGAGGGAAATGAAAAATATGAAAAAGGGTGGGCACAGTAGTAATCGGAATCAAGTGAGATCGTTCAAAACCTAAACAAAAGGAATTGAATTATGCAATTTCGAATCTTAGAAAGCAAAGTATAAAGTTTCTTAATAAATAAAATTCCAATTTAACAATCTATTTTAATCTCCTTGTATTTAATTATCCCAGTAACCTAACTTTAAAAATATCCATCTAGAGCACAACCCTTTCACATTAAGTATAAAAGCCAGTTGAAATTTGACTAAATTACAGAAGATGATTGATCTGTTAAATTTCGAACTACCCTCGTTAAGCAAGGTGTTTCTGTATCTCAAATTTCAAAGAGTTAAGAGGTCGAGTCAGAGCCAAAGCTATACGCAAACCATTGACCAAAAGTTCAATCGAAAGTCCCACAAGTTGGCTTTGTCATTGTGGCGTGAAATCAAGACATTCAAATGGATGATTCCGGGGCCTCTTCTTCTCTTTTGAATGTCTGTATCAGTTTTCAAGTTTGTCGTGTTCCAAATTGGTGCTAAATGCGCTGGCGTTTCAATTTTCAACAATTGAGATAAATCGGAAGTTGCCCAGCCTTTCAGCCTTTGATGCCATATACCAATACCATACAATACAGATACAGATACACGTCATTATAATGTAGATGAGGGCCGTCGTCGAGTTAGAAACCAATTCCCTTCCCACTGCGTGCACCTTGCGGCGCCTCGCATTATCACTCAAGTCATAAATTTCTTGGGGCCATACTTGTTGGAGAACTCAGAACTCAGAACTGGGAACCAGACTGAGAACAGGTAAATGCAGGAATCGAACGGCCTTAAGTGCCGTAATTTCAGTTCGATTTTAACATGTTTTGATCGCGTTGCTGACAAACTTTAAGTGCTTTTATTTCTACGCTTTATGGCGGCAGCAAAAATTGTGTTTTTCTGTATTTCATAAAAGCAAAATATGCCGCTTGAATAGTATTTTTTTTATTTTCTTATTTTTTTAATCTTTTTTTCTGTTCATTCATTTATTGGCATTTGGTTTGTTGCCTTTTGAAGCTTTTTTGGTGCTTGGCTAGCTTTCAAGTTCATTTTGGTCTGTGGCGACCTTTTTGCAGTTGTTGTTGTTGTTGTCAGTCTTGCTGCCTCCTGCCACGTTGTGTGGCATTCTTAAGTTTAAAAAACAATATCATATATATATTAAGAAATATCACAGAGACATAGGAACAAACAAAGTTGCCGCTACCAGACACGAGCAAATTTATGGAATTCGTTTTCTTACTGCGCGAATTCTTAAAAACTTTCAGTTAAAGTTGCTTAAAATTCCAATAAAAGTAAAAGGCAATGTGTGATAAACTTAACAGAATTTAAAAAATTAAATAATGTAATCGTCAACAAGAAATATATTAAAGTTTGCCTTAATCTGATTATTTTAAATAATGGAGTTAACTACACTTAAGCAAAAGACATATAAGTATTTAAATAAAATGAGTACTCGTGATCCCGTTAACTTTGAAGAATGATTAAGTTCCGTCATATGCCCCATAGTTTTCTGGCATTTTATAGGTCCCAATTGGATTGTCCATCGATTATACGCATGCCAATTTTTATTAAAATTCCCATACCTTAATGAAAAACGATAGTTGAGGGAGTCCAATTCCATTTCCATTTTCATTTTCATTGCGCATAAAGTTAAATATTCAGTCGCGCCCACAAGTCAAGCTCCATCGGCTATACACCGATTTTAATTTCATTTAAATCTCAGAGCGGACCATAAAAAATACACAATACATATATATGTATATACATATATAAACATTGACTTTTATATACAGACTCGTATAACCAACTGCATAACCCTCTGCTCCTTTCGTCCCGCCCACTGTTAAGGCGCAGTTCAAACTGGGTTAATGACAAGCTTAACGGCACTGGCGGAAAATTAAAAACTGGCAACAGAAAAATGCAAAAGAAAAAAAAACAAGAATTACAGAAGTGGAGGTGGAATAATGTCAGGCTAAACCCAGGTGAAGGTTTCAATAGCAACCGCCGCAGCATAGAAAAGTATGAAATATTGATCAGAGAAAAGCCAGTGAAAAGCGAAAATATTGTTTACCATTGTGGCTGCGTTGCCCTTTCCGTTTTCTATGGCCTTATTGTCATACCTGGTGCTGCTGCTGCTGCTGCTGGGGAAAATGCCAAAAATGTAATTTAACAAGCATTTCCCAGCACACACAAATACACACAATAAATAAATGGAAGCCAAAGCAAGTCAAATTTTTAATCAAAATATGTTCACATAAACCCCTAAAAATGTTAACTCCACTCACATACGAGAGTATAAATATGAAAATAAAATAAAATATATTTAAATAATGCCGGGTATAAATAAAAACGTCAAAACTTTAAATATTGATTTGGACAGGCAATATTTTTTTGTATGTATGATTAGGAAACTATATAAAATGAAATAACACATAAATAAATAAGAGTGTTGCCCGAAAGCTAACTCTTTTGTTATCATGTGCTGAATAATCTAATAAATATTTAAAGCTTTAAACTCGCATTTAAACCTTACCAAAAATATTACAAAATACATTTTCAATATCGAAGTTGAAAGTCATGAGCATATTAATTCAACTGTTTCCTGGCTTGTTTAATGACAAACTTATTAAGACATAAATATTTCGTATGCGGTAGGGGATAGTGGAGATACAGATATGAGCGCATAACATCGCTGAACTGACAGTCAGCCGGCACCTCGATGACGGGCACCGAACATCTTCTCAATATGTCACGCGCCTGCGCCTCGGAAAGGGCCACAAACTGAAACTGAGTTGAGTCTGGGCCACAGTCCATGTTCCATGCATGAATTGCCGGTGTGCATCAAAGTGATTAATTAAAACATTTTTGCATATTACAAGCATTTCGACTTTGAACTTGATGGCGGGCTGTGCAAACCCCGACCAAGACCAAGGGAACAGGCCCAGACCCAACGAGTCGCAGTCGCATAACCAACGACAGCGACAGCAACACCAACAATAATATCATAAACAACAACAGCAACACCTCACGCAACATGTTGTTGACGTTGCACAGTGGTGTAGCTTAAAGTAAATTTAAATTATTAGCTAAAATTGCAAGATAAAATCTTTGATTTACAGATACAGGTGTATTATTGGAATGCTAGGAAGTAGAAATTGATAAAAATAACTGTCTCAGATATTTCCTAAAATTATTTATTTATTTGATTATAAATTATCTTAATAGATCAAATAGCTATTTAGATATTTTAAACATTTAATAAATTATTTGAATATAAATTATTTAATATGCAGTTATTTTTAATAACGAGCTTTTTTTGAATTAACTGTCTGCATACTAACAGATTAATTTATATCATATTTTGTATAACTTATATTTTTTTATATACATATGTATATTTAAGTATAAATTTATTTTTTATATGGTAGGTATAAATTTTAAATGTCGAGATATTATTTGAATGAACTTCTTAGCATAAAGGTTTTTATAAAATATGATACATCTTATTTTTTACAATTTATAATTTGTATAAAAACGTATTCGTCTGTATTTTTTTAATGACCTTGAACCACTGTGCGCTGCCTGCGCCCAAAGACTGTTGTCACTCAGGGCGAGTCTTGGATGCGGTCTGCACATGTTGCAGAGACGCCGCCGCTGCAGCGCGCTGCTTAAAAGTAAAATTGTGTCGATTTCAATAATGCAAGGGGCCCATTACAACTCACACACACACTCACACACACACACACACACCCAAGGCAACACACATGTGCGTGCTAGCGTTGGCATTTTGAGCGAGCATTCCATCAAAGCGCTTCGACCGCAAACGCCAGGGATAGCAGGAGGAGACGAAGACGGAGAAGCAGAAGTGGCGACGGGATCAGGACGCAGGACACAGAGAAGAAGGGTGCAAGGCTGCAGAGACAGAGGCGACAGTCCTGAACTGAACTGAAACTGCCGACATTGTCAAACATTTCATTAATTAAACATGCGAATGTAGCACATTTTAATTTTGCACAAGAGGCTTTATATGTATTATATGATACCTCGTACCTGCATAAAGTGTGCCTCCGACTACCCTCGGCTAAGTTCTTACCCTAAGGCGGCCATCGGGCTGCGTGTCAAAAGACATACATAATTTGCAACATGACCAGGAATGCGTCTGGACGTAACACTCAACTCAACTCAACTCAACTCAACTCAATTTGATCGAAGCACTCATAAAACTGATGCTCTACCAAAAAATCTACATACTCGTAAGAGCTGAAACAAATGATACATGAGCTTGAATGTTGCGCACCCGACTAAATGGCCAACTGGCCATTTTGGCCACTACGAGTATAGCGTGCTCGGAACTTGTATGAATGGCAAGCAACGTATGTATTTATGTAAGTTTGTATCTCCTAGGGCTACGATAATAGCATAAGCAGACTAGGTGCGATAATTACCAGTGAGAGGGTAAGTTAATCTTGAAGAAACACTTAAATTATAATATAAATAAAACATGATATTTAAGCTAAGCCCAATTGGATTATAGTAAATGGAACTTGAAATACATAGATCTTATTTAACTAAAATTAAGTATGATATTCAAGATGAACACAAAATTTTTATATGTGGTTAAAGTAAATGGAACTTGTTGCTTGATTTGGATCTTATATATTTTACAGAGTATCTGATGATCAATTATATGAAAGTTCTCGTTTTCTTATAATAAATTTATAATAATCAATTTATTCTCAATTTATAAACTATTTATTCATTTTATAGAACTAGTTTATTTTTTATTTTGAACAATGCGAAACTTTCTTAATATAGTATATTCTTCATATATTTATACATACATCCAACTAAAAGAGATCATGTAAAGAATATACTCTCTATGTAGCCCTGGTAGCATGTGTATTCTGTACTTAATTTTAGCAACCTTTAAATAAATTAAATAAAAATTATACAAGCGGTGCAGCATAATGAGCGCCCGAAGCGCTTTTGCAGTTACTTTTACCTCAATAGCAAAGCGGCCGCAACGATGGCCAGGAACACGACCATCGGAGGGAGGGGACAGTGTCAGGGATATGGATTCCAGAGGGGGAGGGACGGGACGGGACGGGACGGAAAACTGTTGAGGGTAACGGGTAAAATCGGCCACTGTGGCCACTGGGGCAACGGTGCATGTGGCACGGCTGACTGAGTGCTGTGTGTGTTGTGTGTGCGGTTGTGTGTGCCAGGGTGAAATTAATGTGTTGTAAAAATTAATTAATTTTGCAAATTATATATTTTATGCATTATCAACTTTTTCACAACGAACACAACGTCACATGTGAGCTTCCTGCTAGCCTGGTCGAGTCGGGCAAAGGATGCTTTAAATGAGCAGAGGACAATGCTTAAAATAACAGCAACAGCTGCGTATCACTGCGGACGGCAGTTGGCGCTAGTGACGAAAGCAGCACGAAGGGTGCGAAGGCGACTAGCATATATACACAGGAAGAATGGAAAATTTGCTATGACTGTCCGATCAGGTCGAGTTATACACCGATCGAAAGGTATCAATTTAACTTACAAATGTGCATACTAAGACTTTTGAAAACTCACCTGGTTCGTGAGATAAACAGGTGTAAGTGGAAGGGTCAAAATTTAAATGATTGGAGCTAGTGGGGCCGTTGGAGCCTTTTTGATTATTTTTTTAATTTTTAACTATTCTAATTAAAAATACGCATCGAATGACACCTTGATCATCAAAATCCGATCACTGGTTCAGAAGATAATTAATTTTGAAATTTTTGGTGCCCTTCTCGAAACGAGATGAAAAGTCAGTCTGTTTGTTTGTCTGTTTGTTTGTTTGTTTGTCTGTTTGTTTGTTTGTATGGATCAAATCGTTGATTTAGCTTAAAAGTTTGAATGAGGACTTGTTCCCGCTCAAAAATCTAGAAACGTTTGTTCTACGACTTTTTCGAAAAATCGCTAGTTTAGCGGGAAATCGATAAAAACCGCTAAAATTGAAACCCCATAGCATCCAAACTATAGAAGCTACAGATGCGATCTATATATCGGTGAAAAGGTATTTCGAAGGGCTTTTAGGCATACCTTCAACGTTTTTTTTTTAAGTAAAAAGGTAAACAGCTACAGGTGAAATAAGGTATTTTTTTCCACATTTTGGCGATTTTAGAAAAATCTACACATGAAATCGCTTTAAAATATGTTATATATTTTAGGCAATTAGATTCCGCGTTTTTTGACATATAACACATATCTGTCAAAATTCGTTTGGACAAGATATTGCCTATTAACTGAATATACCTTTTACCTTTTCGGCACTGCGCAAAACAGTGAGTTTTATTTGGTCTGAAGAATTGAGACATTTTAGCGCAATGTGCCGAGTGCAAAAATTTGGTTTAAAATAATTTATGTGTAAAACTTAATATTATTCGTCACAAAATTGGATATCAGAAATTTTGGGGCATGAAAATGTTTTCGTCACTAGACTTTTACCTCGTAAAGAGGTTTTTTTTATGGGATACAATATACAAGCTATAGATATACCCTTAAATATATACTATATGTATCAGATTTTCAGTGGACATTCTTGCACTTAATGAAGAAAACACTCGAGTTTATATAAATGTATTCCGCGACTTAAATTCCATTAAGATCGGATCCTTCTGCTCAAAAAGTGTTGGAAAGTCCGAGTGTGCATAAAGCGAAATTTAATTGCTTTTTAAGTGGTGGGCATTAAACTTGAATCAAATTAAAGACAATTATTTCTATAAAACATTTGCCTTCGTTTAGCAATTATATATATGTATGAATGTATGTAGATGATGTAAAACGCAACCATTTCCTATCATATTAAACTCACTTGATTTCAGATTAAAATTATTTATTTTCTTATATTCACAGCATTCATAAAGATCACAAACTTAAGATCAAAGTTATTCAATCGAATTCCACCAGACAAAGACAAAGTAAACAAATTAATAATTTCAAAAGTATACTTTAATTTCAGTTTAATCCCTCACAAATTACACATACGAGTATGTATAAAATTCAAATGTGCAATCCATCGTCATGATTCGCAATTTGAATGAGTAAAAAATCATTAAGCTCAGCGTAAGCTTGTTATAAAAATGTTTATACTCCCATTGTTATTCGTGTTGTTTGGCATTGTTGAATTTGATATTGGGTTTTGTGCATATGGCACGATAATAAATATAATTTAAAATTGTTTATAGTCAATGCAATTTATAATAAACTGCCTGCTGGCTTATCCCTTTGGCCATGCTCAGCGGCTTATTATTACGTTAGATGGAGGCAAACGACCAAAATAAAAACACATTTGTCGGAGCCAAAACATTTTCAAAGTTCGGCCAATTTCAATGTCAATGGCCAGTCGATGCGATGCGAACTCAATTCGGAACGGTTTAGTTCCAGAGTCCGAGAGATTTGTTTTAATTGCCTGGTCCGACTGTCGGGCTATCTGACTCGACGCTCGACGCCGGATAGGCTGCCAGGAATGCCAAGCAAAGCCAAAGCCAAAGCCAAGGCATCCAAAGCAAAATCTGGCAACTTACTCACGAACTTAAATCCAAAATTCATATGAAATGAGTTCTGTATCTTTCTCATTGTGGCAGGCAGTCAGAGTCAGGCCAATCACAATCACACTCGAAATGCAAAAGCAGAAGCTCTTTGAGCAACACTTTCAGAGGCTGTTCTAAATAAATTATAATTTCTCGTCTGCGAATTCGCCGAATAACTCAGCACAAATCAACTGCTTAAGTTTGAGATCTGCTTTCGGCTTTCAACTTTGGATTTATTTTATTTTTACTTTACTTGTGGCCTTTGTGTGTGTCGCCGTCTCACGGAATGAGTCCATTTCAATTTCGGCACATCAAAGTTTCCGAAATAAATATATATTATATACTGCTACCTTTTCTTGTTGTGGATTTTTGCGGTGGCGGAGTGATTAAAGGTGTGGCCATATATCAAATGTGCAGCTCAGTCACAAAGTCTGACAGCCAGGCTGCTGATAATTTCGAACAATAATAATCAAAGAACTCTCGGGAATTTCATTTAAAGAGAACAGCTTTAAAATTCGGTTAATGTTTCAAGCAAGCTGCTAAATACGAGTATTATAGAGAGATGAGATCACAAGTAGTTCAGACATATCAATCATTAGCCGAGAACTCATTGCTGACATTGACTAACTGCGGACATCTCTCGAATCAGCAGGGAGCACTTTAAATAAGATACACTGCGACTCTCTATAAATGAAACGAACTATATGAGAATGATATTGAATCATTGAATATTTCTTGACGAAAACTCATTTTCTTGTATTAACATTTCAAAACAAGTTTCTAAATTCAACACTGAGCGATTTTTCTGGTAAAGTCTGAGCTGTAAAATTCGCAAGTAATTGAAAAGCTACATGGCCTGGAAAAACAATCTGTCACAAATGATAAGCGCAACTTCATCTTAAAGATTGGCAGCCAAAAGAGCTTTCCATTTACCCGTACATTTGACTGTCACACACACACACACACACCAAGTCCAAATGTCAGACACTTGACACTGAAAACTGCTTTGCCACGGGACGCGATTTTCCCCCGATGTCAAGAAAATTTATTAACCAACATTTGGTGTCAATGTCGCGACAATGTCAAAAGCTCTTGCTTCTAACTGTCGATAGAGAGAGAAAGAGACTGCAGCCACTATATCCAAATACACACATAGATATACATATATATTTAGTTCGCTTTTTGTGGCAGTTGCAAGAGACAGAAGCTCGCTGCCATAATTATAATGAAGTGCTGCAGCGCGTTGATTTCGCTGCTGCTGCTGCTGCTGCTCTCTGTGGCACCTGCAACGCGGCATTTTGCCGGCTTTGACTTTGCCAGTTTTTGTCGACTCGTTTTTAAATTTTTTATTGCTGTGCCATGTTCTTGTTGCACCCCTAAGCGCTGCACATACATACAAACATACAGACTTTGTGTTGAACGCCACGCTCGAATTGTCATAAAATGTTGAACGCTAATTGGCGTCTATGTGCGCGTCGGGAGTCGCAGTTGCAGTTGCAGTCGACGTCGCAGTTGCAGTCGCAGTTGCAGTCGCAGTTGACGTTGCAGTCCACATGCCACCTCACAGCTCCCCACTCAACTCCTCGACTCCTTTACCGGCGGCGCTGTTCAGTGCGTGAGGAGGTTGCACGAGTGTCTGAAGGCGCCGCTCAGTATGTGGCGCCTTGGCTGCCACTTCTTCTTCTTCTGTTGCACACTGCTTGCCGACGTTGCTAACAAGTTGATATTGTTGCAGCCGCAACTCTGCCGATTTCAGCAAGACCTTTCTATGGTCACCTTTTCAAATTTAATTTTCTATTTATACTCTTCTCAATTCATAATGTTCTATGAATATGAATACAAATATGAATCTGCCAACCCACTCTAACACCATCCCCCTCTCTCTCTATCTTTGTGTGTGTACATATGTCTTTCGTTTAGCAAATTGCAGTTCATGTCTCTGACTTTGTTCCGTTTATTTGTTAATTTAATGTGCTTTAAGTGGAGTATGAAAATTGTTAAAGGGTTGAACATACCAATTTGTAAACAGGGAATGTACAAATTGATCGGGTTGTTAACTTCACTTTATATTAATTGAACAACTACTAAAAAAAGATAACAAAAATTATATTTAATTTCATCTTAACGAGTATCAAATTTAACGTCATTAAAACCTATTTGATTTAGATAAAAGCATGTGTATTAGCTAGTTTTATGTACTCATTAATTTTCTATTCCATTCTATAGCTACATTAAATGTAATAATATTATCGAAAGTCACATTTTGTGTGATAGTTTTAGCCAGATTGCATCAAAGCACTCTAACAATAAGGCACTTAAAAGCCAAATGAGGCCAACTGTGGAAGTAATAACAAATATTATGTAATATGCAGCTAAAACACATCTAAAGTGCCATATTTAAACTTATGCTCGTATCTCGGAAAATGTGTTATAATAATCCTTATGGAAATCCAATTTGCGAAGAAAATAACAATTAGTTAGTTTTGTGTGCTAATATGAAAACCATATGTGGTAAATGCATTAACTTGGCTTTATAATCAACACACATAAAACAACAACAACTATAACTACAACTACAAGTACAACTACAATACAGTCCAATATTGGCCTTTGGCCTGGTCAAATGCATTTTGTTGGCCGTAAATTTTGGATAATTTTGTGAATCATTAAGCCAAACATTTTGCTGCTTGTTTAATTATGCATACATGTGTAGTAGTAGTAGAGAAAGATACAGATACATAGATACAATTTCTGGTCGGGGAGCTCTTTATAATGGCCGTGCAAAGTAATTGCAGCCGCAGCATGGGCGCATTACACGCTCGACAAACATGCGATTAACAACTACAACAACAACTACAACTACGAGTACAACAACAACAACAACAATTCGAAGACATTACCACAAAATTTATAACATGACATTCATGTATCTAACAAACATATGTAGATAGATACATATGTACATCTGATTTTGTGAAAAGCCAGCTGCCGCTTTTTCCAGCCTGTTCATTGCCTTGCCAGTTGATTTAAAATTAAGTGTTAATTAGTTAGAAAACTGCAGGGCGTCTGTAGAGCCTTTTGATTTACATATGTAGTGGTAGTCAGAGCCATAGCCATAGAAGGCAGCACATTACAGGAATTTCTCATTTCGATTACCGTCCCATCAATATTTTATCTGTGCTGAGGGCAGAGCTCGTTACGATGAGCTGCAAACAAATAATAGCCAAAAATTACACAAGTACTTAGTGCAACAATCTTGAGAATTACATCTTCGATACTAAAAAACTTTTTCCTAGTGGAATAACTAGCTACAAATCTTCAATTATAATATAAATAAAAATCACTTTATTTAGATGAAAAGTTTTCAATACTTTTATATTATTTTTGACATAATTTTCAAGATTATATTTTTTACATTTCCCACTAACTCAACAAAAATTAGTTTAGCGGCAAATAGTTAAAATGCCCAGCACTGCCGCTTCATCTCTTTCTCTAGCACTCTCTCTCTCTCTCTATTTCTATAATTTTCACAGCCTGATCTCTTTCACACACAAGTACATCCTTGAACATCAATCAATCTAATGATCTTTGTATGATCTTAACGTTTTGAGGCGTTTTGATTGTATACTTTTGTTTATGCCGCACCATAATCAATATCGAATTTGTTTTGTAATCTTTAAAAATCGCTTTGTTGTTGTTGTTCGAGCCCTTTTGATCCTGCGCTGTCATGTTGAAAGGATCGCAGCTGCCTAATGATTGCGCATCTTTAGCGTGTTAGAAATCACACTCTCACCTCTTGTTGGCGTAACCCTCTCTCTCTCTCTCTCTCCCTCTCTCTCTCTCTGTTCCACGATGACCACCATCATAACATTAATCAATACAAGGCCTACAAATTGTTTAGAAAAACGATTACATTGTGTGCCTGACAGGCACTGCCTGTCCAGATCACGCGATGGGTTTGGTCATATATACATATATAAAGTGATGCTCCTTTTTGACGTCTTCGCACCGCACATAAAATCAATCAAATTAACTATAAATTTCTGTTGGCTTTTGCATTTTTCGATCTGAAGTATGCGAAATAATTTATGTTTAAGATGCCATAAATATTCATTAGTCCGAGCCGCTCTGCCACCACTAAAAATTGCGTACATAGTTTTATGACCCACCCAGCTGGCTCTGTTAATGAGTCGTTTGCTCTTAAACTTCAACTTGGACTTGGACTTGGTGCAGGGTTTTCCTACTCCATCCGTACGAGTACGAGTTGGAGTACAACAGACTATCTATCTCACATTATCTTTATCTCTGGCCAGGGCTGCGGGTCTTAAGTCTGTCTCTGTCCCAGTCTGAATCGGTGTCTGGGTGCACGGTAGCCACAGAAACATGTCTGTAAAATCGCCAATAATGACAAACATAAAACAAGTTAATACATTGAAACTTCCGATTCTTATGCAAATATGTATCTGAGCAACGTTTTGTAACTGGTTTCTTTTTCTTCTTTTTTTTCATTCATTTTCTTATTATGGCTTATAATTAAGAATTGACTTTTCGCTCCAACAAAAGGGCGATGCCTTATGAGTTATCTGATTTTGGGCATATATCATTATTAGCTGCACAGCAGCCACTCATATTTGCATGACAATACCTTAAAAACAAATTATATATCTCTACAGATCCATTGCTGAACATGTTGAGAACAAGCTACGAAATAGCATCATTGAGTGACGCGTTAATAATACCCTACAATCATTAAAAGGGGGTATAATAATTTTTATTTAAATTTAAATTTTAAATTCCTTAGAGTATATTCTACAATACAATAAATATATTCTAAAATACAATAAATTCCAAAAGAATCGTTTATCAAGAACAGAAATTGTTCAAAAAGTGTTTCCAGAGAGAAACGCTAAATTATTGTACATAGGGTATCCCCAAGTTGGTTTTTTAATATTTATAGTGCGTATTAAATAATTATTGATGGCTTTTACGCCTTCAAAAAAAAAAAATGGAAAAAAAATAGTTATTTAATTGGTTGTCACATCAGCTTTGCCTTAAACACTCACAGCTGGACACAACATGAATTTCTGGTGTTGATGCTCCGAGTTCAGTCGGTGAGTTGTTGCCTCAGAGCATACATTAAAATATGTTGTTTGAATTTCAAATCTACACAAATTAAATATCACTATTTAAATTTTTTTTTTTTTGCTTGGACAAATCAATAAAATACTCGTATCAGAAACAACAAATTCGACTGTTATTTTGAGCAATTATTTTTTGGTAAGCTGCCATAAATGTTGCACAAGCATAAGCCAAATAAACGAAACAAGAATTCCCAATAGGCACATTTTTGTTTTAGATTTACTTATATAACAAAGATTTTTGAAAGAGAAAAAACCAAAACAAAAAAAATAAATATATTGTGTATTTGTATATAACGAACATTGTACGAGTATAAAGATGGTAAAGTCATAAAACTGTTGAATTGCACGTAAATCTCCAGGGCTTTGGCTGCCACAGTGGCCATAGGCAGTGGCAGTGGCACTCAGAGGCAGAGACAGAGGCACTCAAGCCTGGGGCAGCCTGCGACATGTGGCACGTTGTCGTCGTCGTTGTTCAGCATTTCTATTCTGTGTGTGGAGATTTATTTTTATGCAACGCGTCTGCAGTTGTTGCCCCGTTCAACGTTGCGCAAGTGCCAGCAAAAACAAAAAAAAATCAAACCAAAAAAATACAACAACAGCTAAATAAAAACTGAAGGCAACTTTTCGTGTAAAGAGCAGAAAAATCATATAATCGTCAAAAGTCACAGGAAACATATGCAAATGCTGAACGGGACGGGCACTGCCAGTGGATCTATATGTGTGTGTGTGTGTGCGAGTATCTGACGGGTCCGGGTCCAAATCCAGGTCCAGGTCCAGACCTGGTTCTGGCCCTGTCCCCTGTCCCCTGTCCCTTGTCCAGTGCCCAGTTTGGTCTTTTGTTGTGCGCTGCTTTCGTTCTCGGCATGCAACAATAGCCACACGTCTGTCCAGAGGTAACAGAGGTAGCGATTTATACTCTTTTATAAATGCATTTATATATAGGTACATTTATGCTCTTTAAGTTGGGTAGTACAAATTGTTTATGAAACTGGTACAGTCAACTCTTTGAGCTCAAATTATATTATTTAATTTCTTTATTTCGATTTCTGGTGCTTAAAACTAACGCTTTTTATTCAAGGCACCAGTCAGTATGATTAAAATCAATTTTAAAACTTAATTAAGATTAAACACTCACAATTAATAAGAAAGAAGAAATACTAATAAAACAACCAAACACAATTTTTGGTTTAGTTTTACAATTTTAATTACTTGATAGATCTATAAATGTATTATAAATAATATAATTAATATTTCTATTATCATAATTTTAAATTGATTGCTTAATAATTTCAATAATATTCTGAAAAGTAAAATAAAATATTAGTATTTAAGATTGGAATTGATTAAAAACGTGATAGTTTCAAGAAATTGCTATGCACCTAAATGGCCTGAAAATGCATTCTCTTTTCAGTTAATAAGCTCACAAATAAATATGTATCTATGCGAAAGTATCTTATTATTCATTATTATCATTAGATGAGAACTATGTTAATCTAATATAATTTACAGCTACTGAATATTTTATGCTCATATATATGACGCAAGTTTGTTAGTGTATTCAAACTGCGGCACATTTGAAGTTGCCAGTTGCATGCCACTTCTTGTTGTTGTTGTTGTTGCTGTTGTTGTTGCTGTTGTTGTTGTTGCTGCATTCATTCATATTCGTACAAATTTTGCGCGCTTGACAAAGCTGAACAATGATGTACTTCATGTAAATTTCACTCGTCGGCTGAGTGACTCTCCTCAATCTCCTGCCCCTCGCTTCCCTTCCCTCCCCCTCAGTCTCTCCATCTTGCCCCTCACTCAATCACTGACGACGAACTGAGGTCGTTGATATGAAAAACCTAAAATGTTGCATATGTAAAATGGATTGGCAGCGAGTACGAGTATACGTGTGTGTGTGTATGTTTACATAACTTTATTGATGGCAACAATAAATGCTGCCAGCGGCTGTGCCACCAGCGGTGGCAGGAGTAGGAGGCGGAGGCGGGGGTGGAATGCAGCAGCAGCTGAACTTAGCTCAGTGGAGTGGATTGCATATTTGTATAAATTTAAGTTTTAGATACGCGACTCGCGGCAGCGGCAGCGGCAGCGGCAGCGGCAGATGTTGCATAATACAATTGAATTTGTTAAAAACAAAAGAGGCAACATTGCAACAATACAGCCCAACAATACAACACAAAACAGTTCTGTGGGAAATCTGCGCACGCAAACAACATAAAATAAAAAAAAAACAAAACAAAAACACAAACACAAAATTTAAAACCAAATTGCATTTCAGAATTTTTATTTTTTTAACAACGGCTCTGCCAATTTTTCCAGGCAGGCTACACCCTCGATCTCAGTCTCTGTCGGTACTCTGTCGGCTGTAGGGCTGTTCTAGGCCAGGCCAGGAACTTGATTGGCCTGTACTCAATGGGGTAGCACTCCAAACATCTTGCAGCCCCAAATTGGGCCAAGTGTATGGAAAAAAGGTGATAATAGGCAAAATTTTGTAGCCGTAAGAGTAACTACAAGTAAGTGTGTGCTTGACTTTGAGTACAGAAATCAAAGTCTAATGTTAAATCATTAAATCAAAATATGTAAAACAAATATTTTGATTTGTAAAGCTGCTGGTTAAAAATTCCAAACATCTTTACACTTTCGGCTAAAGCTGATATGATTTTTAGGAATATGTCAAAATATGTTTTCGCCACTAAATTCATTCTGCATTTAAAATTAATAAATTCCTTTACTTGTGCTTTTCAAAAATTTAAAATCTCGTGCCTTAACATTTATTTAACTCTCATTTGCCAGTTAACTGAGTTAAGTTCTGCATATAAGCTCCAATGAGCTGTTGATTTTTGCTTAACATTGAATAAACTCACTCGATTGATTGTCAAAATAGTCATATACTTAAAGTGATCGAAATTACATTACATATTTTGGCCAACTTTTCGATTGGTCCTCGCTCACTCTCATATGCATATGTTAATAGCCAGCACTGCAGGCTTCTTCTCCCTCTGCTGCTGCAGTTCCCTTTGACCAATGTCCGGTGGCTTTAGTTTCCTCCCACCAGCCCCTCCCCTTGGCCACCCTGGGAGCAACTTACACATGAACGACCTAAAACGAGTGACCAGTCAGGCAAATAACCAATCTCGGACACCAGAGGCCTTTTGTCTCCTCTGGGTTGCCTTTTTGTTGTGTGAGTGAGTGTGAGTGTGTGTGTGTGTGCGAGTGTGTGTGTGTATAGAGAATATGCTATTGTTGCTGTTGTGTGCCGTTTAGAATGTCACTTGATTTTTGATTGATTGTTGTGGGAAAAATTGCAAAAAATATTTTTGCATAAATTCGTTGCACGTTGCACGTTGCAAGTACGAGCTGCAAGTATGAGTATGAGGTGGATAGTCGTATAGTAGTTGCTGCTTGGTTTCACCATTCCGCACGCTGTGTTAACATTGTTTATGTTTTTATTAAAACATGAGCGCCATCGAGGCGGAAACATTTCATATGCCATTTGTGGCATACTGTATGAAAACACAGCAACAAAAGCAACAACGACAACAACTACAAAAAATTAGTTTGCCTCGCCGCCGAATATTAAAATGTGCATTATTTAGTGGCAAGGCAACATTGTAAAAACAAAAAAAAAAAAACAACAATATGAAGAGAAAAAAACTGAACAGAGATCGTAAAACTTGGCCATGGCTAAAAGAAAGCATAACTCCCAGGCTAGCCAAGACAGTTGAGGCCGAGATAGAAAGGGAGACAGAGATGGAGAGGAAGGCAAAGACAGAGACAGAGACAGAGATGGAGACGGAGTCGAATAACGAGCCAAGAAACTTGCACTCGCTGAGCATTAAAAAATCAAATTATAATAAAATTGCAGATTAACTGTTGACTCGATGGCGGGAGAAAAGAAGGAAGGCGGTGGGCGGGGAGGGAGTTAAGCAGCCACCACACAAAGTAAGAGAAGGAAACGACTGGTAATGGCCCAGACCCCCTTCCCCCCACTCCTGTCTAGAGTAGGGGCAACACAACAGCGACCACTGACAACTGCTGCAAGTTGCACTGCCAAGATTAAGTCATCATCAACATTTTGCAGTTGTCAACTGCTGTAAGGCCGGCTACTTAAACAGCACTTTGTGTGCGGCCCGTGTGTGACTCCAGAGCCCAGAGCCCAGAACAACAAGGACTTAGGGATGCATGCAACGTTGACTACGAGTATGTTCAATCTAAATGATCATCGTTATTGCGTTTTTTCAACAGCCGTTGAATACACCAGCCAACCGACTGATTGCAACCATGGCATCCAAATTCAAGACTTTTTTAGAACAAATAATACTTTTGGAAAGTTGCTAAGTTTTGGTAAACTCGCTTTAAGTATTTTTAGGCATCCTGTATAGTTAAATTCTGAATTGAAATTAAAAATATTAGTACCTACAAAAATTTAAAATAATTTCACTTATTTTAAAAATTTATCTAAATTCATTTCATTTTTTATTGAAATACTGTAGCCCTGGCACCACAAATAGAAGCTGTCATACAGATTAGTTTCAGCTATACCTCTGGCCATATTCCATTTTCAAATGGGAATCCAAACCGAGCCCAAACTTGTTGTCTTACGCGTATAGAGCCATTCCGGATTGCCCATTAACGAGCCAACTAAATTTATATGGATGAAATGGACATTGTAAGGCGCTTATACTATAAGTAAGTAGTATGCATACTTAGTTGGCAGTTTGTGGAGCCATCGCGACGAACACTCGAAAGCTACTGCAACTTCAGATGCAAGTAATGAGTTGCCAAGTTGGCCAGGTTGACCAGATTGGTCTGAGGCTAATCTAAGTGGCCAAGGCACGACAAAGAAGAAGACGTTGCTGCTGCTGCTGATGACACATGCAACATATCGCTGTCTCGCACTCTCTCTCTTTATCATATGGAGCTCCAAGTGTTTATTGCATTGACACTCAAGGGAATGGCTTCAACTTCGACTTCGAGTTCGGGCTCAACTTTGGCTACGGCACACTTTCAAATCATAAATTTTGAGTTTGTCACTTGGCTGCTGATAGCAGGCTGTAAAACAAAGCGAGTGTCCGGCCAGAGTTGTACACCCTTCCCCCCACTGCACCCCCTTGAGCCCAGCTGTAACCCTTTGAAAACGAAAATGCAAATGAATGATGCGCCACGGCCGTTGAAAATTATAATTGGAGCAGCAGAGATGGAACCGAAAAAACCGAAAAAAACATATATATTTTTTAATTTTTAATGGTGTCAACGCTTATCGCAAGACCAAAAACGAAATACCAAAAGATGAATACAGAAAATGCAATGCAAATGCCGCTAAGTGCCGAACAAAACGTTTTGTCGAGATGAAGTCATTAGCGAGGCTAAGAGAAGGGGGAAGGCGAACGGAAATCGTTATCAGCACTTTGCTTCGATTTCAATATTGTATTGTACATATTGTAAAATTATATACAGTTTTGTAAACGAAGTATTTTTTATGTATACCCTGCAAATAATGAAATTTATTAAAGGGTTATGTCAACTCTAGTATGTATAATTTATTATATAATATTGTTCTGGTCATCTATGACATAGAACTGTATCAAAAACTGTGCAAGTCTTTTTCCGATTACCGATTACAGAGTATCTGCCTGTTGATCACTCTCACTTGTTGTTGTTGCTGCAACACTTTCGAATGCGTTGCTGTAATTACAGCATCAGCGCCTCTAAAGCTTGACATTTTGAACTCGACGCTTGTGCAACGCAATAATAACAACAACATCAATAAAAATACATATAAAAAAACGCTACTCAAAAAAATATTTCTTATCTCTCGTAAAAGCGTAACAGGAAAACATCATCATTTTGTAGTTCTCTAGGAAAACATATTGCCCATAAAACGGAGGAAGGGGGAGGCCCTTTTGCTTTTGCTTTCGGTCGATGGATAACAACTCTTTGGAGACTTGTGCCACATTCTGTGGCAAATGGAAAATGGAAAATTTGTTTCTGTTTTTATTACAATTCGCCATTTGTTAGTGTCATAAGCAGCCGTTGCAGCAACAACATTAATTATTATTTTTGGCTTTTATTTTCTTGTTTATTGATTTATAGTTTTAAATCGTTTCGCCTTTTTTATTGTGGTCAACATTTTTAACACCGTCTCTAATGATTTTTGCGGTTTTACAATTTAACAAAATATCTTCTATTTTATTACATGCGAGTAGACATTATAATCATTATACATATAAAAAAGAAATGTTTCGTCTTAATGCTGATTATTGCGGTTAGCACATTATTATACTACTCTCCTAATGGATTTGTCTTTAGATTGAAAGTTTTTCTACCACAAATCTAAGAATTTTCAGACGGTAAAAGATAGAAAAATTATGAATTTTAAATACAAACTTAAACTTTCTCTTAGATTATTAAATCAAATTGTGTATTAGATTTGATTTAATAATCTAAGAGAAAGTTTAAGTTTTTATTTAAAATTCATAATTTTTCTAAAAAAAAACTAATATTTTTTTTATCTTTTACTCAAATATTTCTAAGAAATTGACTAAAAATATTTAAAAAAAAAAAAAAAAAAAAGGAATCATCACGTTGATTATAAGAAATTACCTTACAAAGTATCAAAACTCAGTATCAACCACTTGAGAAAGATCTTAAAAGTGAAGAGCTAGTCAGATAGCAAGCTTAATATAAGGCTTACAAAATTATTTTCCATAGTCAAGTATATGGCAGACTTGGGCAAGTGCCTGACAACAAGTTCTCCTCAATCTGCCCAGCCAAATCAGAGCAACAACAGCAGTTGCAACATTGTTGTCGACGTTCGGAATGAGCACTAAGCAGCTCAGACACAGAACCGTTGTGTAGTCGAGACACCCACCATTCAAGGAGGGTTACAGGAAGACAGACAGACAGGAAGACAATCAGACAGACTGATAAACTGGCAAACTGGCAAAAGTCAGTCATTGCTGTTGTCTGTGGCACAAGAAAGGCAGCCACTGTTTTTCTGCCTTTGACTCTGTTGCTGTGTTCTGTTGTTTGTTGCTTGTTTGTTGATCTGCGTGTTGCAAGTGAAAATTAGAAAGTACGCACTTGAAAAGTGTCTGTGTTTATGTCTAGCAAGCAGCTTGCACAAAGCCTGACTGCTCTCTGATGCCTTCTTACTTGCCACAGCCACTGCAACTGCCAATGCCACACTCCGTGCTTGGGACGCCCCCAAAAAACAGACGCATGAATAGTTTAATTAAAATTTGCTTTAAAGCTCACAAAAGAAAAGCTACAGACATCAACAACAACAACAATAACGGCAACGACAACAATAAAGACAACGACAACGACAACTTCCTGGCAACAAGCGAAATGAAAAACGAACAACTTTTTAAAGTTTTCTCATTTTTGTTGCTAACGACAAGTGTTAAGCCTTCAGTTTTAGTTAGCTAACCGTTTTTTTACTGCCTGCAAAACCCTTAAATCTTTAAGCCTTTCATTTCTAACTGGGCATTAGAAAGTTTAATTTCGTCTTATTTTTTTTCCACTATTTCTTTTTTTTGCCAAAAGTCGGCCGAAATCAAAGCCAAATTTCGTTGAGAATTTATTAAAAATTATGTTATTTGGCTTTCGGTAGCCAAATCAAATATCTTTAGATTGGTGTGTCACAATCACAATCACAAGCTAATATCTTGGTTGCTGCCCAAAAATAGAGATTATAATAACTTGTAATAAAGTTCGATTGGTTAGCGTGGCGTTAACGTCAATGAGCCGAGCCAAATGGGATGTTAGCCACATTTGGTGAAAATGATAAATAATGTGAATATTCTCGCAGTAGTTTTTAGAACTTGAACATGAAATACAATAAAGAGAAGTAGAGACAATGTTTGCTTTATCAAATCTAATAGAATGATCATAGAAAATATATTATAGTATTTATAGATTTTATAAAGCGAAAGAAATACTCCCTGATACATATCCTTAAATTAAAAAATATGACTGAGCCAGTTGTAAATAGTTTATCATGTGAACCTTAGACTTTTTTAATTAGAAAGCATAAAAAACTACCTCCTGTCATAAGTCTAAATTACACTGAGTGACATCACTTTACATTCCCTTTCCCACTTCAGGCAACAGGTTAACAACAAAGAAGTTCAAGTAAAACTTATGCCTAAAAATTGGACACACAAAAAAATTAAAGATAAAACTAAAGATAAAAAATCCCAACAACTCCGACTACAGACCAAAAGTTCAAAGACTAAAGAAAAAGCAATGAACATGCGGAATTGGAGTATTGTCTGGGGGATTCGCGAAAGGGACTTGTTGTCTTTGTTGTTGTTGTTGTTGTTGTTGTTGCTGTTGTTGTTGTTGCTGTTGTTGCAGGTTTTCAGTTCAACTTGCGGTTATGTGCAGGCAATTAAAAGTCACAAAGTAGTCATAAACATCGCTCACCCTCACTTCCCCACTTCCCCCTTGTCTCGCAAGGAACACAACATTCTTAGTTACGAGCTGTTGATAATAAAGGGAGGACCATGGCGCCGGAGGGGAAAAGTGGGAGAGAAGAAGTTTGGTGGGGGGAGGGGGGTAAAGTTATTTGTTTGTCTGTGGCGGCTGCCGTTTTATGACTTAATTAGAAACAACAACATCGCAGGTTGTCCAAATCAGCGTGAACCATAACGGCATGTAGCACAGGAGTGGGGGAAATGGGGCAAGCCGGAGAGTGGCAGATAACCTGGCCAACACCTTTTGCCATTGCGTCCGATCACCAGGTAATTATGCACGCGACACATGTTGCAAATACGCTTGGCAACAAATGCCGACAATGTACGCCGCTAAAGGCGCAGGCAGAGATCAGAGAAGAGAGACAGTGAGAGAGGCAGAGAGAGAGACAGAGAGGTATCTGGCGGGCGGCATAGGTTAGTCGAATTGTCTCATTATCATTACAATAATCACTTGGCGGCAACGCGACGTTGCTGACGTTGGCGGCGTCTCTTGATTGCGATCAGTGCAACGAACAGACCAACAACAACAACAACAACAACAAGAACAGCAACAACAGCAACATCCAGCAAAGCAACATGATTATCAGCAACGACTATCATCATTATCATTATCATTATCATCGTCACTGTCGCGTCGCGTCGACATCATGTGCAAAATATATGAGTCTCTTCTTCTTCTTCTTCTGCGCTGCCACGCCCACTGACGCATGCGCGTCATGCAACAAGGGCAGAGTTGGAGCCAAGCCTCAGCTTTGGTGTTGTAATTGATCGTGTACTTTAGATTGTAAATCAACTGTGCGCAGAACGCGCACTCCCATCATGGAATTCGCTATTTAACAATTTTAGAATTTAATACTAATAACTTTTGATGTAAAATACATCGACTCGATTTTTGCTTATTTCCTATAAAAATTAAGAGTTAAAGTAAAACTTTTCCAAAATCTACAAGCTGTCAAAACTTTTTGCCAAAACTCAACCGATTTCCTTGCGGAATATCAATTTGATCATTGTTTGGCCCCTATTTTGATTTTGTTATATTCATCTGGAAAATGTATATTTTTTTTAAATTATTCATTCTCAGAACTATTTAAGATTTATTGATTCAAGCATCGAAGAAAAATCTTCTTAAGACAGACTTTTATCGTTTTGAAGATTTATTGAGAGATATTGTTCTATTATTAACATATTTTCAACTATAACATATGAAATTACTAAGATCTAAGCCCGGAATTTCATTTATATTCGATGCATTACTAAACCTTTCACTTGACGAAACTTTTTTAGTAAGTGTTAAGGATATTAATTGATTATGCAGGCCATAGAGTGGTTTTCAGCTAAGAAGTGAGTGCAGATCATAAAATATTAAAAAGAAAAGACGAAGTAATAATTGCCAAGCACACACACACACACACACACACACACACACACACACATACAGACAGAGAGACAGACACTTGAAACAAGAACAACACTTGGTGCTAAAGCTTAACGACAAGTCATTAGGCAAGCTACCCAATACACATGTCCCTGTCCATGTTAAAGCCATATTCATATACTGGCAGTAGAAGATACCCAATGTAAGAGTAGTTAACTCTAGAACAGGCGAAGAAGAAGAAGAAGAACCGCCGCAATGCCAATGACTTCTTTCAATGAGGAGGGGACAGAGAGCAGGAAACCGGAGACAGGGAGGCAGAAAAGGCAACGTTGAATGCAATAAAACTTTCATAACTCTGCAGCTAATGGAGTTCGAAATGCTGGCTCGTAAAATATTTGTTGTTGTTCTCGTATAATTGCTAGGACTGGACTGGGTTACAGTTTGGGTTTGCCAGCACAAAATGGCAACGGAAGCGCCAACTTGGACCGCAGGCTCGAAGTCCGGGACGGTTTGGGCCGGGACGGGACGGGACGGGATGGAACAGACTAGGCCCGGTCTGTTAAAATGAAGAAATTGTCATAAAAACAATATAACAGCATAGTTGCTGCTGTAACACACTATTTTTCGTATACCCTGTAGTCATACGAAACGGGTATCAAACTTAACTATAAATTATTTTACTAGTTAACAAAAATAAAACCGAAAAATGATTTGGATGAATTAGAATATCTTCGATATACTCTTTTTGGATGGGGTATTCTGAAAGCAGCATCAATTTTAAATTTTTTTTAATTTTATTTATTAAAACATATTGTAATTTAAGCTGTAAGAAAAATTTAAATTTTTTTAAATTTTATTTATTATTACATATTGTAATTTAAACTCTTAGTTTTACTAAAATTTAAAAAAAAAGATGTATGAATTAATAATAAATTTTAAGTTACTATTAACTTATTAAATTCTAATTTCCAACTATTATTAATATAAAGTTATAAATTGCTTAATTTCATGTAGCTTAAACAACTAAGAGTCTATTTTAAATTTCTAAATAGAAGTCAACAAATTATTTGTATTTTCTAATTTATATTTTAAAATACATATAATCGTAACGATCTCTTGACCGGATAATATATAACATGAATACTCAATAAATTCGTGTATTTGAGTTTAGTTATTTCTGAAATGCTAACAGGGTATCTGTAAGTCAATCAGTCGCGAGTATTTCTGCTTGTTTTTGATGCAATTTTCTACAGTTAAATGTGCATCAAGGTAATGTAGTGTATCTATGTATAGTGCAGAATATACAGGTACTGCTCCTCCAGCTGGAGAATGGGGAATGGGGAACTGGGGACTTGGCATTCTGTTCGCTTTTTATGCGCATTTTCTGGGCATTTTAATTGAAATCACAGACAGGCAAGTGCGAGAGTTATAAATAATGAACGAAACATTTTCAGCTGCAATTATTTTTGGGGGCCCCATCTTCGGGCGAGTTATGGAACAGGCCGCCAATACGTTGGGCAACTTAATCACCGGCTCGCAACTTCAACAAATGCCAAAAAGTAACAACTACTTAGGAATATATATCCGAGGTACACGGGCTTAACCAACTTTAGTCCACTTTTTTGTTGCTACCCATTTTATGCAGTTTTCTTTTTTTAAACATATTTTCATTTTTGTTGTTTTTGTAGGCGTCAACCTGCTCTTTAAGCCACATTATTTATGCGGCTGTGCAGCGATAACGCGCTTGCAAGCAAAAAATCCACGACTTGCGAGTCCAAGACCAGGCTAAGAATCTACCTGTAGCTGGCCATCGGAGGCACTACTACCAACAACAACAGCAACAACCTGCACTACTTTTAAGGGCTCACTTGCTGCACTTACGAGTAAGCCCGGCGAGAGAAATACAACTGCCCAACTTGGCAACTTGGCAACTGGGCAACAGCGGAGTGCACAAAAATATGAGATATTTCTTATCAGCTGGTATGCATCTGTGCACCTCGAGCCATTCTTCCTCCCTGCACCAGCTTCTGCTTCAGCTCCAGCTTCAGCTCCAGCTTCAGCTCCAGCATCAGCTCCTTCTGCTCCAACTCCTCCCTCCCACATCCTCATCCCCCCTTCTATGCTGCATTTCAAACATTTTCATTTGCCGCTGAAAAGAAGCTGCTGCAGATTTATTGTCTTGTTTTGTTTTACTTTTTTCTACTTCTCTGTGTCTGTTCTTACTCCTCCTCCTCCTGCTCCTGCTCCATTCCGTACTTGACTTTAATAATAATCATAATATCAGTCCTAAGTACATTTGTTGCTGCCGCAGAGGCAGTTGCTGCATGTTGCCTGCTGCACTAAATACCAAGGAATTGGCTTATTGTAGTGCCCAGTTGCAGTGCCGTCCTCATCTGCGTCCTCGTCCTCGTTCTCATTGTGAATCTTATATGGCCGCAAGCATCTCTTAGTTGTTTTCCATTGCCATGCACTGATTTTTCTTCATATTTTATTGTTGTCCGGTTTCGATTTCTTTACTTAGAAGTGGGCAATGTCCGTCTGTCTGCTGTCTGGCTCTATATGGTGGCAACTTCCATGGAATATGACTGTACAGTGGCGCAGCTTGAGAGATTTCTGAGAGATTTTATCAATTTAAATTTAATATAATAAATAAATATTAAAAATAAAAAATTAAATAAAATGGCGTAAATAAAATTTAAATAGACATCTTTGTAAAAAAAAACTATATTTAAACATGTTCTTAAAATAAATATTGATTTTGTGACTTCGAAAATGTCTCCAATAATAAAATTGCATCATTTTTAGAAGACATCTGAAATACTCATAGTCTTTGATGAGAAAATCGTATATTGATAAAAAAATAATTTTATTAAATCATTTAAATATATTTATAAATAGATTATTAAAAATTAATAACAACTTTTCAAGTTCTGCTGTGTCCTTGCCCCACTGTGCCGTGTGTGGCGCATACAGCAGCTGAATTTTATATGCTGCCAAGGTTACATCCCAGTTACACAAATCCATAACAAAACTAGTGCAATATTTGTATAATACGCACACATATTTGTACATGCAACAAGATTGCAACAGTGCAACAGAGTGGCGATAGTCACGAGTCCAAGTTGGACTCCAAGTAGGAGTCTAAGTCCGTGTCCAACTATGAGCATTAGTATGAGTACAAGTACGAGTACGGGTATGAGTATGAGTCCGAGTCCGAGTCTCGAGCCTCATTTAAATGCTTATCAGTGAGATCTGGATGAACAAAAGCGGCTGCTAACCAAACTACTCACTCAACTGTGAGGATGCTCCGACTACTGGGGCATGCCACAAGTACAAGTACAAGCAAATGGGGACAGAGGGTCGAAGTCGGTTCGAAATGCAGTCAAGAGGGGGAAAGTGCTTAGTTTGGATAGAAGAAAAATGAGAAACCACTGAGATAAAGTGGCAGAGATTTGCAACATTCAAAAGCTGCTGCTGCTGCTGCTGCCTAGAGAATTCCAGCAATGCAACATGCTCGTTGTATTTGCAAATTTTGGATTATTCATAGTTGTGATGAAGAACAACACCAACAACAACAACAATGACGACGACTACGACTTGTGATATTTGCTCAACATAAGTAGAGTGCGATGCTGCCACATTTTCTTACGCAGCCCTTGATGCAGGATGCAGGCAGGCAGGCAGCAGTTTCCTTGAAATTGGCAAAACTAACTCTGAAATGGTTTCCTTCTTCATCTTCCTTCTACCTTCTACTGACTGCCATTACCCATCTTCTTCAGCTTCTTATCTAAAATCTGCGGTTACACTCAGCCCACGGTGCACAGCGCATATTTAACTCGCGCTGCGCTGCGTGTGTCTAAATAAACCTCCTCCCTCTGGACCCCCTTTCACTATCTCCCTATGTATGTGTGTGTGTGCTTGTGTTTTTGTGTGTGATGCATCATTTTGGCCTAATCAGGCCGCAAATCGTTGGCATTAAAGCCTGGCCGAGAGCAATGTTAGCTTTTGAAATGCTGGCTGCCCACTTGTGGGCATCTCTCCTACATACTATATAATACATATTTACTCGAATGCATTTGGTTTCCATTTGAATACTCGAATATTCGAATGTATGCCCAAGGCATTGCAGTTGATCCGATATATGCAAACACTTGAGCACTTGCGAGTAATTTGATAGTCAAAGCCACTAAATTAATCGCTCAAATCGCAAACAGCTCTTCTCCCCTTTACACCCGCTTAAGCCAATCAACCCACTAATTACTTAATTTAAGTGAATCTAATTAGATAGATCTTTAACTTTTGTCTCATAAAGTGTTTTGGCATTTAAAAGCAACTCATTTCTTTTAAATGTTTGAATTATACTGGCTATGAAAGTCATGTTTTAATTGAGAAGTAACTCGTGTCTACAACAATATAAATCAAATAATAAACTATGTATTTTTTTAACATAAATAGAACTTGCTCGAATAAAAACCTGTTGCACTTTACGAGCTTGATAATAATATTTATTAAATAATTTTAAATAATACAATAGCGAAAATAAGCCACAAAATCTTCGATACAAACACAATATATCACTTGTCAGAGAGTGTGTGTTTATTAATAGAGAAGAACGAAGGGAAACCAATCAAACAGAAAGGTAAATGGCTGAAACAGATGACCAAACACTCGACTCTACTTGTTGTTGGCCGTTTTTGAAATGGCTTTACTTAGCGTCAAGTATTAATACGCTTTCATTAAAAAACTGAATGCTCGATTAGTCAGACAAGAGGCCCAAGTTGAAGTTGCACCTTTGACACGTGTGACCCACACACAAAAGAATGAAAAGAAAATAGAAAAAAAAATACGAAAAATGAAAAACTCAAGCGACGTGTGCCGTCAAGTGTGGAAAATTCGCCTTTTGACAAATGTGGACTTACAAAAAAAAAATATATTATATATATACGAGTAAGAAGAAAACAAGCCCCTAGATACAAACAAACATTTGTAAGTCATCTGTTTGTTTGCTCAGCGGACAATTCAATTGACGATGCGTAAAAGCTAAGAAAACTGAACATACATATATATTTTTATAAAAGAAAAAAAAGAAAGTCTGTTATGCCTTTGAGCTATATTTGTATTTGTATCTGTTTCTGTTGTTGTTGTTGTTTGTAGCTTGTTAGAAATTTATAACCGCAAGCGTTGCTCTTTAATTACAAATGACACAGAATTCATTTCGAGTGTCTCAATTTTGACATTATTAATGTTTGCCATGCCACCCAATATGCAAGTCAGCTCTGTATATAAGTGGAACTGCAAGGGACATGGGCCAGAAGAGGGAAGGAGGAAAGATGGAGGCATTGGTAATGTACGGCTTGCAGCTTGAGCTCGAGATCCTGAGCCGGTTTACTGCACGTTTTGGACATACAAATCACAGTTTGGCCATATGCGCAATGCGAGCCGCGCCTGATGTACGATTTTGGCTTAATCTTTGTGGAGCATGTGCGTACGATTGTGTGTGTGGGACACGTTCAAGATTTGCAGTTATAGATACGACTGCGCCACGCACCGCACAAGTGCACAAGGGAGTCGCGACTTGCCTCAGAAATGCAAAAAAAAAAAACCCAAAAAAAAATATAAGAAAAAAGGCGATACAAAAATCAAATCAAGTTTAGCATAGACTGAGAATGGGCCCCGCCCGGCGCGTTGCTAAAAACCATAAACCGTTTCAATATTGAACGAGCAGCGGGGCAGCCAAAAGATACAAAGATACATTGGCATCACATCGTCTAGTGCCAATGCCAGTGCAAAGCTGCATGGCCAACTAACTGGAACACAGCAGGATGACATTTCCATTGAGCCGAGTTGGAGTTGGAGTTGGAGTTGGAGTAAGGAGTCAGACAGGAGGGAGCCTCACACCAGAGGGGGCATTCGACATTGAGTTAACGTCAGCAGCGTGGCAAAGACAAAAAACAGAAAACAAACAAACAAAACCAAAATACGTTTTAGGTAGGTGGAGAGCAATCGAATGGTTTCGAGTCCCTGGATACCCAGTATAAAGTATCACTTATAGCAGAGATTGAATGATAAACACTTATACATATATTATTATTTTTATAGCTGGTTCTATTCGATATCAAAATAATATAAACCAAAGAACTAAAGAACGAAATTTGTAAAAACAGTTTACAAATAAATACTACTTTTATTTAGCTTGTGCTCTCTAAAAAATGGCATTTGTGAAACCACATTATATATAAAAACTTCTATTATTAAGCTGGAAAAACTAGTTCAAAACTGTTTCTAAAGACCTTTTCATAACATGGAGTACCCCCACTAAATAGTATATTCTGCTTAGCAACTCTCCACAATAGAGTGTAACCCACACTTTCTGCCTTCGTTGGGAGTCGACAAAAAACTGTTCGCCCTTCGAGGTCTAAAATCGCTTTACGAGAACTCCGTGTGCCTCTACTCGCTGCATATTTATGTGGCTGCAGTCGGAGCTAAATTTATGTCTTAGAAGTGCAAAATATATAACACAAAACACGCGGCTTAAAGGCCTTTCCTCTTAACAAAAAATGTATACAGGCAGCAAAAAAAACATGGCTATGAATGGAGCATTTAGTCGAACGACAAATGGCCAAGTTTGCATGCATAGATGGAAATTAAGACTTCCCCCTGGATGAGGTCCATATACAGAATTCAGCTCGAATTTTGTAGTCTTTTAAGCACATATTCAATATGTGCGTGTGTGCGTTGTGTGTGTTTTGTGCGATGTGTGTTTTGAGTGTGTTGTGGGCCACTAAAGCGTTTGATCATAGCCGGCGACCAACGCCACACACACACGAATATTTCAATGCAGTTGGACAAGTAATTTTTCTCAAGTAATTGATACTCTGCCGTGTCGAGAGACGCGTCGCATCCCATTGACTTACTCTATCTGTCCAGTCAGTCAGTCAGTCAGTCTGTCACACAGTCATTTAGTCAGTCGAGTCAGTTGCAGCCCAGCTGTCTGCATGTCTGTCTGCCCCGTTGTCCCACTGTCTCAGTGTCCGTTACCGCCTGACAGTCTGCTGCTGCATATTAATGACTTTCTTTAATGCCTTTTCCTCATTTATTTCACACACGGACACTTTTTCAACGCCCTCTCTGGGTATCATTCCTTCGCGGGGAAGTTAAGAACTTTAAGATTCTCAAAAAATATATATCTAAATATATCCCATATAATGTACACTTATTTAAGTAACATAGTACTCTTAAATTTTAGGGCTGAATTTAAGAAAAGTACAAAAACATATGTATTAAAAATATTAAATAATTATAAAAAAGTAACGAATTCAATAAGAAGTTTAATAAACAATCAATGATTTAAATAATAAAAATAGTTTTCCAGAATATACAATAAATAATACCTTAAGTTATATAGTGTAAGGAAAAGTAAATAAAAGGCTGGAAACTCATAACTCTTTAATCTTAACTTCATTGAAATATATCAGTTAGTGTACTAATTGCTTCGGTGTTTCAATTCATTAATTTTGTTGTATAAATTTTGTTGTTTTACTTATTTTTAAGCAATTCTGTGTCGGTAATTTGCCGTTTGGCTTTTGAAATGGGCGTTCAGCGGGCCACCCAAAGCCAAAACTGATCCCGAACCTGCAGACAGAGACAGAGAGAGAGAGAGAGAGAGAGAGAGAGAATGATAGAGACAGAACCAGAACCAGTCGAGGTGCGCACAGAATTTCCTGCAGTGCAGTTTCGAGTACAGAGCAATTGCACTTAAACTTTACGCCACCGCCACACGGTTACAGCAAATTGAGTTAGTATAATTAAATATGACATTGGCAAGCGTATATCCGGCAGTATCTCTCTCTAGCGGGTCTTGTGTGTGGGTTGTCTGCCCTGACAATTGAAATGAAGTGTTGACGCTCTATGTGTGTGCTTGAATCCAAGACAGTCGCGCATTGAGGCGACAAATGGTCGTATCGTATGCATATCATGTCAGGACGGATGCCAGGGGATGCACCATAATACATAATGAGCGGGTGCCCATTGCCAGCCACATTCACATCCAAATCCACATTCATCACAGACTCATAAACGCTTCGCTACCAACATCAGCCAGTTTTCAATTAATGCAGCCATCCAGGGCAGCCTTTCACTCCACAGCCACTGCAATATGTAAATCCACGCTGCATATCTCACATACACCAATTTAACATTGTATACCATATAAACATGCTGAATTGTAGGATTCCAAATTCATGCGTAACTAAATCAAAATTCAGCGACAACAACAGCAACAACAACGCCAAAAACAACAGCAACAACAACGGCAACAACAGGAGCCACTCAAACTGGCAAATGCGTACGGCTATGCTTATGAAATTGGCGTACAATTTGTGTGTGGCATATGCCACAAGTACGTACGTTAGGGATACTCACGGTAATTGTTTAAAAAATATTATAATGAAAAAATTTAAAAATAAATATCCTTACCTCAAATAAAAGTACGATATATACTAATTGAATTTAAAAATTCAACTTGAAAGTTATTTAAAAATAGCTGCAACTATTTTTTTTAAATGTATCTGAGTTCAAGAAAAGCAAGCAAAATTATAATACTTAAAAAAAAATAAACTAAACTAATGAAAGCATAATTTCCATCAAAGTGCTAAACTCCTATGAGGAGCATTGAAAATTATTTCAACAATGAAACAAAACAACTCAAAGTATTTTAAGTTTTTAATATAATTTCAACTGTCTTATGCAAGTCAAAAATTAAAACCATATATACTGAATACCCCTATGGCATCTGGCAAAGCAACCAATTGCATGAACTGTAGTAGCAGCAGCAACTCCAGCAGCAGCAGCAAAAGCCAGACTAGCAGCAACAAAAACAGCCCAGCAGCAACATGCACATCCACAGCCAGAGTAAAAGCAATACCCTTACAATTTGCACGCATTTTTCAGTGAGAATTTCGACGTTGCAGTTGCCGCTTATGCAGCGCGTTGCATATGCTTCATTGCAGCAAAGCGCCAAAAGGGAGTGTCAACGCAACGCAACGGCAACATCGAGTAGAGCACGCAGAGAATTGAGAATGGAGAGAGGACGATGGATGTTGCCTGCTGGAGGTTGGACGCTGGGTATTGGGCGATGACGACAACAACGATGACGCCGCCGGTTGTGAAAAGTTTTGCTCGCCGGGGCGACAGCTGTGAAATATGCCGTCAGGCATTTGAATTTCGCATAATGCACGCCTGCCTGCCAAGTGGCTGCTGCACAGTGGGACAAAGTGCTTCAAAAATGCTTAAGGAAACATGAAGACAGGAAAATATAGAATGATAGTGTAAAAATGATAAGAATCGATAAATTATTAAATTTACATAGTCTGAGTTATTTTCATAATTCGCAAAGATCTCGTATATTTTTAAGAGTAATAAAATATTTTATGCAAATATAGTATTGTTTAAAATTTAAATCTAAACACCTTTAAAAAATTTACAATCAATTTACAATAGATTTTTATCAAAAATAGAGAAGAAAAATGTAAAATGAAATAGAGATACCATTATATAAGATTGTAAAAATATTATTTAAATATATGTAAGTATATCAAAAAAAGTACATATCATCCATACCTCCCACAAAATTGATTTAATTTCCAACCGAATGTCAGCCACTGTGCCGGGATATTGTCGCCGCCGCCAACGACGCTGTTGCCTGATTTGTATGCAATCATATTTTTGGGTGCCAGTGTCTGGAATATGCTGCCTCGCTCGACTTGATGATACTGTTGGATTACATTTAGGATTGTTTATGTTGTCATCTCCTCCGCAATTGTTGCCCCGGCGAATATGCGCGCTGCAATTGTGCATGATATACGATGGCGACAACGACAACGACAAAGGCAACGGCAACAGCGACAATGATGCTGATGACGAAGTTGATGATGATAATGAAGCTATGTTAGTAATAGTTGCTGTTGTTGTTGTGCTAGTTGTTGTTATACCCTGGTGATAGCAACATGAAATGCGAGTACAACAGCGCCATTTAGGCAATTGCATTTGTTGTTGTTGCTGCTGTTGCTGCTGCTGTTGCTACCCACATGAAGAACTGGTCACAAGGAAGCCACCGCTTTTGGAAAATGGACCAATTTGCTGCCTACTGTGCAACGCTACCGTCTGCAGCAATCACAATCACGTGGGCGCCATTGCAGTTGCAATTGCTGTCGTTGCAGTTGCAGTTGCAGTTGCAGTTGCAGTTGCAATTGCTGTTGTTCTGTCCAATTGTTATTCATAAATGCAATTCAATTTGAAAATTGCTTTAATTTAACTGAGCTTTCGTCACCTTTGCACAACTCCAGAACTTTATATAAATGCAGCAGCAATTAAAATAATATCCCAAAGTGGCCTCATAATTAGTTGCATCTCTTTCAATTTCAGCTTTTTTAGCACAGACAGGCAAAGAAATATAGTTATCCATCCGGAAGGAAAAACATTTTTTTTTTGGCAAATCCAATAAAAAATTGAACAGCTGCTGTAGGAGTAAACAAAACATGAGCTGAGCTATTTTTTAAAGGGCTATGATTTTTTTATACCCTATAATTGAATAAAACTGGGTGGCTGGGTTAAAAAAACAAATCGTGAAAACACAGAACTATTTGCGGTGTCAAAGATTTAATATCCTTTTTGAAGCTTATAAATTTATTTACTTGGTTAATAGTATACAAAAAAACTATATTCCGATTTGTTCCAAAAGTTGTTAAGAACTCAACTTAATTTTATATAAACTATCATTAATTATATATAAATTATAAAAAATACAAAAAGTTATGAAAAATATTGAAAATATAATACAATACTATTTAAAATCATGATACCCATCTCACGAAACATAAAAATAATACATTTGAACTGAATTATAGCAGTGCAAAAATTTGCACATTGTTTTTTGAGCGTAAAAAGAATGGTTTGCATATTTTTTTAAATGAAATGCGTTAGTTTGTGTTAAAATTAACGGAAACAGTTTCCCGGCATTGGTCAATTGCCAACGGCGTCGTTTTCAGCGCTTTTCTTTCAACACACACTTCGTTTGTAATACCGTTTAAACGCATCCGTAACTGTGGCTATTGTATCTGTATCTGCCACTGTATCTGTATCTGTAACTGAATCAGTGTCGGTATCTGGCCACTTACAGCTCAGCGCATTTGAGTAAATCTGCATAAACGCACCGAAAAAGAAAGAGAAACAGAAACAGAAAAAAGTGTAAAAAATACAAAATTATTTTTCAATTTCACGCTTCAAATAATTTACTAATTAGATTTGCATTTAATATTTTTTGGCAAAACGTATGAGAAATTCGTAGTGAGAAAAAGTTGAAAATTTCCAACCCACAATTCGCTGACTTGGCAACAATTTGCAATAGTAAAATTGTTAGTTGAAAGTTTACTTGCAACATAACTGAACAGTTAGTTGGCCTCCATTTGGGGGAGAACAACAAAAACAACAACAACAACCATCCAACAAAACATTTGGCCCCACTAATTATTCAACAATTTAGCAAAGCTCATCATAATTTGCATTCGGATTCGGATCAAATTTAAAGCGAAGCGATAGCTAACCAGGGCTGAAACACCACACTTCATCGGGTATGATTAATAAATGTTTATAAAATTTATTTGAGATTATAAATAAAAATAATAGACAATGAAAACAGCTTTTAACTCCATAAATTTATAAATTTTTAAGCATATTCGACTATTTTAAATTACTCTTCATTTTAAAGGGAATGTGCTAAAGTGGAAAGTAATATCTACAATAACATATTTTTCTCTAAATCTTAACATTATTTTTTCTGCACTTTTGTCAATTGTTTTATTTGGTTTGCAGCCCTGGCATTTAACTGCCTTAACAACATTTTGAGCCAATTTAATCAAAACCAAATGACAGACCGCGCAAGAAAGAAAGGCACACAGAACACTGAGATAGAGATGGAGATGGGAATGGAGATGGAGATGGAAAGGGGGAAATGGAGACGTGGAGAAAAAGGATGTATTGGTTGCATTGATCGCATTTGCATATTGAGAATCTTGACAAGCTACGTACGCTGCTCCTTTTGGGCAACTGGCAAGACAATGATGCGGCTGTGACTCTGATATCAATGTGCAATGTGCAACTGGCAACTTGGAAACTTGCAACAACTGCGACAACGACGATGACGATGACTGCGAATGGTAGAAATTCATTTGGCTTTTTGTCTTAGCAATCGATCTTTCAATCAATGCCCGAGAGCTAAAAGCGTGCAAGCCAACTTTGAGTCTGAGTCTGAGTCAGATTCAGAGACAGACTCAGAGACAGATTCAGCACTCGGAGTCAGTGGAAGGCGCATCGATTCTGGATCGGATCATCGCATGCAAATTGCCAGCCGCCTCTTGTTGAATGCATCAAAATGCAATCAAAATTAAACAAAAAAACGAAAAGCGAAAAGTTGCATGATTCATGGCGGTCTGTCTGTCGATCTGTCTCATCTGTCTGTGTATTTCTCATTGTGGCTTGCACTCATTATTTTAATTAATATCAGAAAAGCGTTGCACAAATGCAAATGTGACTCAATTAGTTGGGAGTTGGTTAAAAAGAAATGTCACAGACTGAAAGCTGACATTTAAGCAATTTCAAACGTTTTGGCCAACAAATTGTACAACGACAGCAGCAACTAAAAATCACAACAAAAATATCAGCAATGACCTTTTGACATATGACTCTCTCTCTCTCTCTGTCTCTCTTTCTTTCTTTGTCGACTTCTTACACTGACTTCTTAACTTTGTCGTGCCTCATATAGGACACAGTCAAGAGTCAGAGACACACAGCGAGACATTTTACAAATGTTTTCAATTGAATTGCTCTGATTTTGGCCAAGTTGCATTGCAGCAGGAGCAGTTGCTGTTGCTTTTGTGTTGTTGTTGTTGTTGTGTTGCATTTTGGCCCGCTGGCAGCGCCGTTAAAGCCAACGCCGCCAGCGGCAGCCGAAAATGTCGTGATGATGGCAAATTGTAAATAGCTTAAATGGTCTAAATGGTTTAAATGATTTCAATAGCTCTCCTCTTGAGGTGGAGGCGGCTCGTTTGCTGCTGCTTCTCCTCGCTGCTCCCAGTGGCAGCAACAATGTAGACAACAACAACAACAACAACAATAAATACAACAACGTCGACAACGACGACTTCGACTACGAGAAGCTGCTCTGTTGGCTCGTTTTCAATGGTAACAGTTATCACACAAACTAATGACATGAAATTAGGTATTGGCCTGGCTGACTGCCTGACTCGTTGGCTGGCAGCTTCAGAGCCTTTTGGCTGACTCGACTCGGCGCTCCGCTTTTGCCAGTTGAAACAAAGCACAAAAGGTAACACAACCAACTACAACAACGACAACAAAATATCTATGCACATTGCTGTTATTGTTGTTGCGATATTTGCCATAGCTACCTTTGAAGTTAAAGTTGAATTGGGCAAATACACTTAAAAAAATATCATACTACAATTTAGCTTAAAGTGTTTAAAAATTTGACAAAACCACATTAAATGTGATTTTAAAATCAGTTAAATAATTATGAATTTGACGAATTTGACATGAATTTATTTAAACTATCAGCAAATATATTTCTTTAATAAAGAAAAATGATAATTTACAATTTGACCTAAGCTAATTTTTGAAAAATCGGCTAAAATATATCTGTATTATATTTGTGTCATAAATTTAATAAAAATTAAAATTAAGGTGGTTCAGATTAAAATTTCCACACTGCATTTTTGGCCAAATCCATAACGCCTACGACCAACGTCCCCCTCTCTCCCTCTTCCTATTCTCTTCCAATCCAACAGTCAAATCAACAATGTAGCATGGAAAACCCGCTACAAACCTTAGAGAAACCGTTACAGTATGAACTACAAGCTACTAAAAAACAAAAAAAAAATATAAGAAAAACTGAAAACGTTTTGTGTTACAAGTATTGCAATATTTTCTCTTAGCCACATTAAAATATTCCTATTGGTTTATTGATTTGAGCTACCAAAATTATCAGCAGACAAAAGGCTCGAGTTCATGATCTTCTTACAAACAAACAAACAAACAAAATTAGAAAAGAAAATCCATAATAAAACAAATACAAATCTCAGACAGTTGCCATTGTTAAACATTTCCTGGTGAAATTTTCTATGGCGCAAACAAATTTTCACAATTTTCTTGCAGTCAGGCGGCGCGGAGTCGGTGGCATTCAAATTTGGCCTGGCATTGAATTATAGTGGCTCATTAGGCCCTTTTACTTCAATCACGGCCAATGAACAGAAACAGGGCATTAGTAGAAACAAAAACAAAACGAAAACATTTAACAATTGGCCATAAAAGGGGCTAACAGAACTGTGAACTGAGAACTTAGAGCCGAGAATCGAGAATCGAATAGAACCAGAGGGAAACGAAATAATTTAGATCACGAATTTGTTGTCGTATGCAAATTAATCAAATGTCGCCAGGTAATTCAATAATGTCAAAACAGGCTAACGAAATCAATTATTTAATCGCTGGAAATTGTAAACGCTCGACAGACTTGAACTTTTCGTATTAATTACTGAAAAAGAAAAAATATAATATCAATATGTAAGATAAGATTTCTAAAAATAAGAATAAGGAGATGAAAAATTCAGCTCAGGGTGGTCGTTAAATATTGTTGAATTGGAGACAGCTTGTTTGGGTAATCCAAGACGGCATTTAACCAATTTAATATTATTATCTATGATCTTGTAGTACAACAGCGTTTTTAGACCCAACAAAACAGCCTCGCTGTCGTGTCCGTCCTGTCTCTCTCTCCATCTCTCCATCTTCATCTCTGTGTCTAAGTCGAATGCTCAGTCTTAGTCTCTTAAGTCTGATTCTAAATGTCGCTGGCTGTAATCAGAGAACTGAGAAGGGTACAGGGTATTGGATTTTGGTTTTGGCTTAGCCTGCAAACCAGTTGAACAAAACGAAAATGAGTGAAATATTTTCGTATGCCTGGATCGTTGAGACCAGAGTTCTAATTGGCGCTTGTAGCTGCTTGTTGGAAGATCTGAGGCAAAAATCTACAGCGTTCTTATCTTACCAGAAATGAGCATTGAACATTGAACAGAGAACTGAGAACTGAGAACCAAGAACATAGAACATTCAACATTGAATGCAGAACATTCAGCATTGTGCTGAAAGCATTCCATGGCTGTCAGAGACACCGACGACATTGATGCATGTTTATGTAACTGCAAATTGATTTTACCTCAATTCTATCAAACTATCATCCAGCTGCAGCCAGTCTGTCTGTCTAGCTGTCTTTCTCTTGACAACATTTTACTGTAATTAACGAAAAGTATCTCAGTTGCTCTCAGCTCAGAGCTTCAGTCGCTGCCGCAGTTCATAAATCTTGATGTGATTTGATAAATTTTACCTTAATTAATTACTCTGTTGTGGTTTATCAACAAATCTGGCCAATATACTCCTCAGATTCGTAAGTATATGTGTTTGTTTGTTTGTTTGCTTGATATCTGTGCCTACTTTATGGTTTATAGTAATTGATTTCAGGCCGCCCGCTGCGCCTTTTACCGCTCAGCGGTTTCAATTCCTAACTAACTGGGTCAACTTCTTATCAATGCCGGAAAATTAAATCAGAAATTTGTTTTACTTCTAACAAATACTTGCCATGCTGTGATTTGCTTCTCTTGGCATTATTTTGTTGTGGCTTTTGCGTTTTTGGTTTCGCCTAAAACTTTAATTGATTTTTAACCCGACCTTGCCCACAGTTCAGTTTGCTGTGGGCTCAGTTTGGTTAGGTTCGTTTGGGTTTTCTGACATTCAAAATGCAGCCACATGCAATCAACATTCAGCCAGGCCACAATGCTCAATTATTTATTGTAAATTGTTGCTGCTAGTAATTTATAATATTTGCACAACTATTTTTCAATTTTCAATAAACTTTTTTTCCAAAATAAATATTTTAAATAATTGTACAAAAATTTGTTTTGCATTTTAGAAATTTTGTTTTGTCAAACAGCTTTACACATCTTTGGGTCAATTGATTTAAAAACAAGAACTGTAATTTTTTTTTAAGGGTATTTATTGAACGCATTGATACTCTATAGTATTTTTATTTTTTTTCTTTTTAATATTTTACATAATTTTAAATTGATCCTTATTATTTTAGCGATTTTTCCATACTCTTAACTTTCATAACTTTGTCAGATCTTAACTGATTTCGATGAGAAATGTATTTTTGTTTAATTATTTGTTAAAATAAAAAGTGCACGATTGCTCATATACATTTTTTTAGCATTTATTATTTTTTTTTAACATAATAATATAATTTTAAATTTAATATTATTTATAAACATTTTCAGTAACGTTATTCTTACTTAGTTACTAGAAAATATACAATCAAAACAATTAAATTTCTTATGCTAAAACACAAAACAAAGTTCAATTGCATCTGTTGAGAATAGAAGGGGATACATCGTGCGGTTGCCAAAATGACCCAACCCAAACCCAACAGACTCGTGACACTCACTCAATCAAGGCCCAAAAATGGGCCCTTAGATATGTAGACTGACAATTGCAAGGCTTTTGGGGTGCACCACATCACTTACGTCATCCACTCAGCAGCTTAGTTACCCATTCCCATTTCGGAATACTCGTAAATATCACAAACAGGGAATTTAAATTGAAGTAAAAATGTGGACAAATATTTAAGCATGCGTTCGCCCACTCAACTCAACTCAACTCAATTCACATACAAACATTCTCAGACGTACGACAACGAGGCCGAAATGAAAGTAAAGTTGAACTGAACTGAACTGAAACTGAGTTGCGTTCAATTAAAAGGATTTTCGATTTTACAAAGTGCGTTTTGTTCATACCCCAGGCGAGGCACTGGAGGGAAGGGGAGATGATCGAAATAAAACCAAACTCAATCGAACTCAACTGCAACGGGCAGGTAAATAAAAGTAGGCATGTTAAACGTTTTGTTCACGACAACTGACAAGTAAGAAAGACGGCAGTTTGGCCGAAAGTCTATAAGTGCAGGAATTTTTAAATTGAGTACGAAAAAAGGAAAACATATTAGAAGAGAATAGAGGAAAAAAGCATAAAATAGCAAAGCGTGCTTCTGGTACAAGAAGTCTACCAGGATAAACTGTCGTATAGAAGCTATCATTTTTTTGGGATCTAAGTATACTAAAAGAAATCATAAGCATATAAAAGAAGGGAGTTGAATATGATAAATGAGTTTTTGAAATGGTATTTACGTAGAGACGTTAATATTAATAAATGCGAGTTAAAAAAGTCAAAGTAAAATCTAACTATAGAGAAAAAACTTTTATTTGAAATGTAAAGCAAGCTAAACGTCTCTAACTTATCATCATACCCCTTTGTAGTTTTTTAATGAATACACGGTATGTCAACCGCAATAATCTCGACAGCAATGAAAGAAAAAACACAAAAATTTGAGAAAAATTGAAAAGTTGTATTGCACGAAATTTACAATTTTCAAAAATTGATTAGAAGCTTTAGCAACATTCGACGCATTTGTCTGAAAATGAAAACCGAGTGTGCTGAAAAGGGAAAAGGTGGGACCTCAAAATATGGAAGGAGGAGGAGGAGAAGTTGCAGTCAGAGACAGAGTCAGAGTCACAGTGGCGTTGGTAGAATGCAGTCAACCAACCACTGGCAGCTGACAGTAGCTGGAAGGCTGGCTTTACAGCAATGTCGATGTTGATGTCGATGTCGATGTCGATGCTAAGTCGAGTCGAGTTTGATGCTCTCAAGGATATGCGGGAGAGCCATGTCCATGTGTCCATGTGTTGTGTCCTGTGTAAACGTGTTGCGGACAGGCCCTGGCTTAAGTTGCAAGGATATTTCTGTTTTCTGTTTTCGGTTTTCTGTTTGTATGGCAAGTTTGAAGTGTGTGTATATGTGTGTTGTTTGTACCGCAGCTTTGTTGCTCAATATCGACTCAGCGCACACAGAGCACACAAACTAGGTCAACTATTGTACCTCCCTCCCTCCCTCCATCCCAGTCCTGTTGCCTTAAGGTACATATAGTATCGTAAGAATAGAAGAACACGTAGTGGCAACTATCTGAGAATGACACCAAATTACCAATGCAAAATATCCTGGTACCATTTACCGAGCGCAAATATAAAAACAGATAGAAAACAACAAAAAAAAAAAAACAGCAGAAAGAAAATGAAAATTTAAACATTACCTGACGCTCTAAAAAGAAAATTTGCAGCCATTTGGTTCATTTTTGCCGTTTTCTATTCTGTTAGGCAGGCAACAGCTGCTGGTTGGCACTTTGGCACAATTTTGTGCTCGTACTTGGCGTCTTGAATTTGGCTCACATTGTCACACAGTACACAGTATACAGTAAGTACTCGGTAAGTTGGCCAAGTCCAATACTCGAACTGCTGCACAGGTGTTGGCGTGTGTCTTTGAGTATGATGAAGTGGATTGCAACGGCTCAGAAACTGAAAGCTGAATGTGTTGGCTAAACAGGCAACGCTGAGCTCGGATAATATGAGAGTCGAGCAGGACTTTCAAGTATGCAAGAATGTTGGCAAGTAGCACACAGAGGGGATTTTATTTCACATAGGATAAAACTGAATATGAAGCAGGTAAAGCAAACAAAGTTCCATTTATACAAATAAAGTAACATAGTGTTAAACGGTTACTCAAATTAATACAATGTCATCACAAAAAACTAAAAACTGCATTCATTTCATTCTAAATATAGTATCTGCTTAAATGCTTAATTTAATTGCTTGTCGTTTTGGGTAATTTTTAGTTTTATTTTGTCGCTTGCATTTCTCATTCGCCGCTTAATTAGAGCGAATTAAAAGTGTACAAGGCAACAGTAATGTCAATGAGCTCCCACAAAAGACAGAAGAGGCCAAAATGAAAAGAATAGAAATGGGTAGACAAGCGAATGACTTAATCACATTTGGGTTAGACTTTGTTGCACTCGCCAACACTCCAGACATTTGCCATAAAAATGCAAATGAAACATTGAAACAACGCCAGAACTGCACAGAAGATGGAGAAGGCACAAAAACAAAGTCGAAAATGAAGACAAAGACGAAGACGAAGAAGTTGCAACTTGAATCCACGGCGAGGCAGCAAGTGATGAAGTGCAAGAGTTACGCCATATCACGATGTTGGCTCTTGGTTAATGCCATGGCTAATCCGCGCCCGTTACGTTAATCCCCAACAATTTTGTTAACAAACGAACATCAAAGGAAATAAAATGTGCAATAAATTTAATTTGCACGGCGTTTCGAGCCAAATAAAAATCACACCTCATGAAGGGTATGAATGAGTTTTGTCTTTCGTTCTGTCCATCTGTCTGTCCGTCTCTTTGTCTGTTTTTTCTCCCCACGCTCAATACTATGTAGAACGAAAAGAAAAATTCAACTGGTTACGATTTTATCGCTCGCTTTTATCGCCAAAAGTTGAAGTTGCCAAAAAGACAAAACTGAATAAAATACGACTTGGTAACATAATTTGGTAATGACTCTAAGATACCCTGTGTTAATAATGCAAAACAAAAGTAAAGCAAGCAAAGACGTATTTCATAATACAATCGTTATTAAAGTTTTTTATAAATACAGATGTCCCTTTTAAGATCCAACTGTTTCGTAATCCAAGTGTAACTCACTTCACACAGGGTATTACATTAAAAAGGTAAAGCCAGTCAACAACCGAGTGGAGTTCCCTGTTCTCTGTGGCTTAACCTAGAGAAAGAGAGCGAGAGACCTGGTGAACTTGCGACTGAATGCAAAGTGAACTCAACACTTGATCAAAATGCCACAAAGCGATTTGCATATTTTAATTAAATTCGCGCTTTTGCCCGGAACCCAACAACATAGGAGAAAAGAGCAACAGAGAGACAGAGAGAGAGAGAGAGAAATATACACCAGTTAGACCACCAGCATAAAGAGGGGGGAGGAGTGCGACACAAAATGGTCTGTTGCTGTCTTTGCTATTTTTAAAAATATGTAAAAAAGCGTGCAACACATGTGACCACAAGCGTATTAAATTTTCTGCGCACTCCAAATAAAACAGAAACAGAAAGAAGTAAAAAAAGTTAGCTGAAAAACTTGGTAGCTAAGTGGGCTGGCTTAAACAGATGGTGAAGGAGGAGAAGGTGGAGGAAGAGGCGCTTTCCGGGATTTGAACTGGGCAAAGGTAGCCAACTAACAGAGTCGCAAAGTGACTGTGACTGAAAAGGTCGCCCCCCTCCCCCACCTTCCCCAAATGCACTGAGCGAAATGCGCTAAGGGCCAAAAGCGACAGACACTGAGTGAAATGGTGAAATAAATATCAGATGAGCGTTGTGGGAATATGCGGCGTATACGTAATGCGTTATATTGAATCTCAAGCAAATAGAATCTGAGAAAGCAGCGACGGCAGCTGAGAATAGAAAGTGATTGATTAATAATACTTAAATAAAAATATGTATGTAATCAGAAGAAAATTGTTATTACAGTTCTAGAATTTTCTGAAATAATTGTAAGTTTTACACAATGAAAACAAAAATTTAACTAATTTTTATAAACCTATCGAACTCTGTAGAAAATTATTATTTTAGTCCTGTTATGCTCTGAAATATATATAAAGTAATGTTACAAATTTCATAATTTTTGTAAAAATCGGAAAAAAAAAATAATATGTTAGTTCTCTGGTGTTTCTAAAAAGAATTTTTAATTAATGTAATGAATTAAATAAAAACAAATATTTAATTGATTTTTTAAAACTTATCAAGAAATCAGAAGAAATTCATTTTTTTAGTCCTGGTATTTCAGAAATATTTTTGTATAAATTTCACAACAAATTTGACTATAAACTTGTTGCAGTGTAGCAGCATTGACCAAGCATTACGGCCATATTACTGGCTGCCGCCTGCAACATGGTCAAAGCGCAGTGCAGCATAAAGTGTTAAATTGGATTAATCCACAAGATTTACGCTGCGGGTGATATCAACATGCTAACATGGCAACCAGCTTTAACAACAACAACGACTACAACTATTGTAGCAGCAGCAACAACAATATGTTTAACGTAAGCGCGGCAACATGTCGCTGCTGATGTTGCTATTGTTGCTGTTGGTGCAGCAGCAACACTTGAGCAGCATCTGAAATTTTATTAAAACCGGACGCGTAGCTCAACACCACCGGAAATACAACAACAACTACAATCAGTTTGCACACACACATATATATTGAGTAAGTGTGTCAACCTGTGTTGTAGTTGTTGTAGGTCTGGTTGTTGCTGTTGCTGCTGCTGTTGCTGCCGACGACGGACGTCAACGACCATGCAAATTTCAATGCGAATTTGGGATTAACGACGGCCGCAACTCAACAGCCTGGACCAGCCACAGTGTGAGCTAGTTGTAGAACAACAGCAACAACTGCAACTACAACAGCAACAAGCGTCGGTAATAATGCCTTGACAGCAGCAACAGCAACAGCAACAACAACGGCAACAACTCGGCAAACGCGTTGATTATCCCAATCAGCAACACTTTACCAGCGTAAATCTATTTAATTTGCCATTGGGCTCCATTTCAATGCCTCTACTTCTCTCTTCTCTGCTCTTCACTCTTCTCCTCTTCTCTTCTCTTCGCTCTTCTCCTCCTGAATGCAACTACAAATCAGCTGTTTGCAGCTCTTGTTAAATGTAATTGAACCTGTTCTTTGAGTTTTGTTTTGTAATTTATTATTGGCGCATGAGTTCTGGAACCGAACCAAACTGAACCGAACTGAAAGGAAAATATGTATGTAGAGAGATTGGATTGGGGAATGAACAAAATCGTAGCTCATGACGCGAATCGGAGTGGCATGGCATGCGAGGATCGCGTCAAGATCGTGCCTGACGCGTAATTGATTATTACGAGCAACAGGCAACAGCAACAACCACAACAACAACTACTTGATGCAACAGCAACAACTACTTGCAACAACAGCAACATGCCAGCATAATGATGTATTAGTTAAAGTTGACCAACCGGTTCGCATTTCGGCCATGAAAAACGGTTTAGAATTAGGCGCTGTGATTACATGGCCAAGTGCGTTGAAATTGAAAAGAAGTGAGCAACTTGCAACAGTTGAGTTGAGTCGAGTTGATGATATTACCAACTCAAGAACTGGTCGGCAACTTTGTGGATACGTGAGGAATGTGGCAAGCTGCCGTTGCCGTTGTTGTTGCCGAGTCAAATGTGCTGCGCTAAACTTTAAAACAGAGCAACAAAACATTGGCATGCAACCTAAGTATAAGCCCAAACAATAAAGTGTTGGATAATTGAATTAAATATCGTGCTTAGAAAACGAATAGGAAATGCGAAATGCCATTTAGATGGAGAGAAACTGAGGAAATCTATTCAAGACGATCAAATTAATGAATTGGAATAAATAATTCCATATAGGAATTTGAGGAAACATAAGTTAAAATAGATAATATAGATAATAATCAATATGAAAATAAAGAATCATAAAAAGCAGTTTATATTTGGTAGGGGATTTATAAAATAAGAACAAGTGGGGTCTATCCAATGTTTTATTATAATAATGAGATTTATTTATGCTATGAATTAAAGCACTCGAGTACTACAACTAACTACTATTACGTATAAATTTTGTTTATTCATTCATTTTAATACCATTAATATAATTTTTTGTGTCTTTTTAGATAGCTACATAAAAGAGTATTTATATCATTTACAATATATCTTTTTAAAAAAATAGTTTAAGATATTTATTAAAATACATTTTGAATTCATATTCAAATTACTGCAAATCCAACTTGGGACTTTTTAGTGTGAATCATTCTCGATGCCCTTGAATGTTCATATTTTTAACACACAGTATTTCACACACATTGCAAGCAATTTCAATGACAACAACTGACTGCAGCTGCGGCACTTTTAACTCCGCCCCTCCCTCCTCCGCCAAGTAAAAGGGCTAAGGGGATCGGAGGCACTGGGCCTGTCAACAAGCCACCATAACTCATAAAAGGCAACACATACCAAACACTAGAAAACTCCAATTTTAATTGCCCGACATTAAACGATCGACCACGACGAGGACAACGACTACAGAAATCGAATAGCTTCGAGTCTAGGAATTGGAATAGGTATAGGTATAGGAATAGGAATAGGAATTGCAATAGCAATATCAATACCATTACCAATACCATTACCAATAGCAATACCAACACAAATGGGATTCGCAGCGCCATAAAATATGCGCACGTTTGGTTTGTTTGCCGTTTGTTTGTTTGGTTTGCATATGCGAAACCGAAGGCAGCATTCAAAAGAACGAACGAATGAACGGGCATATGGTCTGATCTGGTCTGGTCTGGTCTGGCTGGCTGCTCCTTGTCCTCTGTCCCCCTGGCCAGTTCCGTCCTCTCCTGCTCTGCTCTGTGCTGGCCTGGTCTGACCAGACAGCATTTAGCGTACGATTTGGCGGCGCGAAAAAGATAAACTCATAAATTATGGCATTGAATGTCACTTCGACGACGGCAACGACGACGACGACGGCGGCAGCAGTCGCCACCGACAATGGCAACTGCGACACCGACGATGACGACGACGTTGCTGCTGCTGCTGCTGCCAGGACAACAGTCGATTGGAAGCAGCAGCAACATTGGCATCGAATCGGCATCGAATCGGCATCGGCGATAATGAAGCCCATTTTAAAGTCACTACCATTGAATGCGATTTGATTTACAATCCCATTTCGATTATAATCGATGATGATGTGTGTGCGCGCTTCGGCCATGCCATGAACTTGCATATAAATACCAATCTGTGTGCCTCATCCACATCCTCCCTCTCTGTCTCTCTCTCTCTCTCTTTCTCTCTCGATCTCTCTCTATGCTAAGCAGTCAGTTCAGATCGCTTCGCTCACCAAAGTCTCTAGCGGTTTTCCAAGGAAATCGAAATGCCGAAACTCTGTCCAGTTGGCCGCCTCTCGTATTACCTGTTGGTGCTGCAATTGAACTTGGTTAGCTTAACCCGCCAACTTGTCAGACAAACGAACGAACGAACGTAGCTAACGAATTCACCGATGCCAACTCCTTTTCTCTCCCACATATCGTCGATGGTGGCAATTGTTTTGATGTCCGTTGATAACTGCAGCAGCAGGGGGGGAATGCCGATTTCACCAGGGACTGATGAGCCAGACTCAAAATCAATAAAAATACAAAGCCAAAAATAAAAACAGCTACAATAACAATGGTCTTTTATACTTTGTCACGTGTTTCGTCGGCGCAGCTTGAGTCAATTTTTATAGCGTTTTAATTGACGCTGAAAGCTTATAAAACTCGTATCCATCCGAGAGCAAGTTCAGCCCACGCAGTGCTAAAATTTATTACATCTTAATTGTTAATGTTGTTTTCAATGTTATTGTTGCTGTTGCTGTTGTAATTTAACGCCCTTGAAACTACAATATATGTCTTAATTTCAACGCAACGCCCTCTCAACTGAAGTTGGAACGAGACGCGCCCTGACCGGATGTGTCTGAATTCTAGATGATCTGTAGATTTAAAACAAAAGTTAACTATAATGTTGAAGATGCTGAAAAAGACATTGTTGTTAAAATGATTTTGTATTGCTGAGATGCGAGCCAAACGTTCAATAAGTTTAAACTTTTTTTTAATTTATTTAATAATTTTACTTATTTGACTAACATCTTAATTTATAATGTCTAATGACAAGTTTATCCTTATTTAGCTCTATAAATGTTTTGCTTTATAAAAATAAAAAAATATATCATTAAAAAAATATAACAATGAAAATAAAATATTTAAAAAATTATCTTTGTCAGAACAATTGCTTGACATGCTTTCTTTTCCAAAAACATTTAATCGCGTAAATTTGATTCGAGGCCATTTCAAATGCAGTCCACCAAAAATCGCTAGACGGCTAAATATTTCCCATGGTTAAATACGAGAATTTGGCATGTCCTAGCTTCGTGTGGTGCAATTAGTTCGAAATGGTGACAGTGTCGCCCACTTGGACGGACAGACAGCCAGCAGCAGACCAATGGCCCAAGAGAACTAAAAGCGCAGTCATAAATGGCCTAAAATATGGCACATTGCACTCACATTCATAATTTCATGAACGATTTTGGGACGCAACCAACGAGCCTAACGAGTCGACAGCAACAGTTTCAGATCCCAGATCCCATATTCCATATTCCTTCGAGTACCGAGTATATATGTGTGTGTGTATGTAGTGTGTACTATAACCCAGAGCTCCAAACTCGTTGCTCGACAAAGTGCAGTGATAAATCAAATTGTCACTTTTGTATATTTTGCGGCAAGCGACGACAGCTTCGCCCAGTGCACAGTGCCTGCAAAAAGGCCGAAAGGCAAGGCTTTTAATATTTTGGAATGCCACTTCGGCATGCAAGTTGCAAGTTGCAAGTGGCAAGTTGCAAGCAGTCAGATGCCACTTGCAGCAACTGCGGCCATCTGTAACGTGGCGAGTGACGACGACGGGTCCCCATAATTATTGTTATTTTGATTATTGCACGTGAAAGATGACATTATTAACATCATTAATGAGCTCGCAACCAAGGCTGTGTAGAGTTGTATAGACTGGAAAAGTGGGTTGCCATCACACACACACACACACTGACACACACATGTGCACTGAGAGAAAGTAGGGACTGTGACGAATTTAATAATCAAAATTGCGTTGCATTACACTTAATTGGCTTACAATTATTAGTTGTATATCAATTTTTGCATTTCTTTATTTTTGTAGAAACATTTTCCGATTTTCAATAATGAAATGAATTTTTCCTTGGCTCTGGGCCAACTGCTAAAAACATGTTCATAAACAAACTTACTAATTACGTTATATTTATAAATAGTATTAATTGAATGCTAAAATATATTGCATAAATAAACTGGCATTTATGCATATCAAACCCAATTATTACATAGCACTAAGTGGTCGTTGATTAGCTAATTGCACACTTAATATTGTCCACTAATTTGTGTTTATAAACACGTATTACTTATGTACGCATATAGCTGATGAAACATTCTATCTAGATAATATACTAATATTTTATTACTTTTTAAATTTCATACTGTAATCTCACAGTTTATTAATGTCAAGTTTATAATAGTTGAACAATAATTACAATTTACACTACACTCACACACGGAACTTAATGGTATGTGTTTAAGACCAGAATCAGCGAAATTCTCTAGACTATTATATTCCAATATTCGAAATGCCAAAATTGGCTACTTCGCTAATTCAGGCTGCTGCCAAAAGGATTTGCCCGTTGAGTCGACGCCTCCAGTCGCAACTGGTGCTCGGATTCGATGCGAGCAACACAAACTGAGGGCTGAACTGAGGATTGGACGACAAGGAGTACCAACTGTTGCTCTTGAGACGCTCCATAGCAGCCTGATGCACACCGGGCTGATAGCGCTCAAGGACAATATAGTGGGGATCCTTGATGGGCGGCTTGTCGAACATGTGCTTCAAGCTCCAGGCAATGTTCACCTTGGCCCGCAGCGAATAGTCGATGCGGCTGTGGGACAGAAGACGCATTGCGTCCATATTATTGACTTCATCTAGAGGAATGGTGCTCCCTTTTCTGGTGTCAGTCCCACGCAGA
>JBAMBL010001191.1:0-24082 GCA_037043405.1 Drosophila subquinaria | reverse complement strand
ATTCGCAAATATGCATAAGCAATTATACTAACATTTTTGAGTCAGTTTGGATGAAGAGAAAGATGACGTCGAGTGCATCGAACGGATGCTAAAAAGTTTATGGCCCAACTTGCAGTTGATATTCGTGATTCTTAAGTGCTAAATTATTGCCTGGGGATAATAGTATCTCACTTGAGAAGGTGTCCCTGACAGGCCAAGAACGAATCGTTTCCTAGTTCGACAAGAAAATACATAAAGTTATTAGTCTTTTAATTAGTCTTAAGAAATTTTATAGTATTTCTATAGTAATAATAATTAAAATGAAAGTTTTATCATTTTAAGTGCTATTATTATGTGTCTAAGAATCCAAGAACATTTTTCTTCTTTCCTAAATATGACAATCTATTCTGAGACTTTGCTTCCTGCTCGTTATCGTGAGCAACTTGTGCGCCCACTGCCAATCGCTTTTGTCTTTAATTTAGATCCTGATTTATGAATATTACCACAACAGACGCCGCCACCGAGTCATCCATTTGGATTTCGGTGCGATTCGGGATCATTACTCATAACGAAAATCAATTAGTGCAACCCACCCAATGAAGAGTACTCGTAGTTGGTAATAATGCCAGAGTCGGAGTCGGAGTCGGAACAGAGTCATCGTCAAGTCAGCGAGTTGATGAATTGGTTTTAAATCAAAGATAATGCAAACTAACAAAGCCAAGACATAGTCATAGTCACAGTCATACTCATACCATAGATACTTCTGCTTGGAGTCAAGACTTGTGTTGGCCAAGTTATAAATTCAAATCACACAACCACGCAAATACGAATTCATTGAGAGCCAGTCGCATGTGGGTTGCAAATGCTCCGACCAAGAGTCAGTCCAAGACACGAGTTGCTTGTTCTTATCTCGGCAACTTGGCCAACTTTGTGGAAACAGGCAACATGTTGCTGTTACTGTTGCTGTTGCTGTTGCACATGTTGCTCTCCCCTCCAGCCCAAAAACATGAAACAAAAATATCAATTATGAGGCAAAAGAAGGACGCCAAGGAGCAACAAGCTCGTATCATATTTGTCGGACATGGCAATGCAGTAGCAGCAGCTGGAGGAGATCAGTTGCTGCTGTTGTTGCTGCTGTTGCAAGTACACATGTTGCTACTGTGTTGTGTGCTGTGTTGTCTTTGTTGCTGGCGGGCTGTGAGCGCTATTGTAGCGAGTTTGACATTTGTTTTAGCCGCTTATCGCAGTGCAGCCAAACCCAGTCGACTCTCAATGCAACTTCTTTCTCTCCCTCTCTTCCCCCTTTCTCTCTCTCTCACTTTCTGTCTCTTTTTGGGCCTAACCCAGCTATGTCTCTGATTATGCGCTAAATTCCAATAGCAGCTCATTTATTATGTTTGTCTGAGCGATTTGTGTGCTGAACAGAACCGAACAGAACAGAACGTAACTTGTATGTCTGGCCTTATAATTTGTTGGCTTTGCCATATAATTGATGCATTGGGGTTATGACATAGTTACCCGATAATGCCAATGTGCATTTCATAGTCGAAAGCCAGCCAATTTGCAATATGCTTGAGCATTCTGACAAACCATCTGCCACTTAACCGATGTCTATTTGTTGCACGCAACTCCTTGTGGCAGTTGCAACTTGATAACTATTTCAGAACCTGCACACACTTATTATGGCGAGTGTCAATTGCTTAGTTATCCTATATATAGTTGTTTTCAGGACTACAAATTAGTTTTTGATGAGTTATTTTTAAGTACTTCGTTTGTTTCCACTTTATTTAGATTTATGGCGTTTACAAATCTGTTGAAGTGATGCCCCATTTGGTGTGGTTGCAATGTCAAATCTTGTGTCAACCTGCTGCAATTGTGACAGTTGGAGAAGCTTAGGCTTAAGCTCTGGACTGGAGTGGACTGGAGTGTGTGTGGAACACGCCTTTAAACCCAATCCAATTTGGGTCAGAACTGTAAGCACATGGCACTCGACTTGTTATCCAAAAGCAGAGACTGTTTGACCCATAGACACAGCAACATACACACACACACACACACATACAAACATATCTAGTGAACTTCATGGCTTTGACTGCGTCTCGACAATTTCCCTTTCAATTTCAACAGTAATCAAAACTGTCCACTTTGTGTCATGTCACACGCGACAACAGCAACAACAACAACTTATAACACCAGCAACAACAACGACAGCAACATCAGCAACAACGACAACGACGTCAACTGCAGATACTTCAACTAAACAAAAGCAAAGCCCAACAAGCAACTGTCCAGCTGTCAAATACAGCTACACACACACACACACACACACACACACACACACACACACACACATACACACAGACACACACACAGAAGCTATTCAATCAACTTTACAAAACTTGGGCCCAGCGACAGTGCGTTCAATTGTATAAACGGCTTGTGGCGGATTATGATTTTGTGTAAGCTGCAGATACAGATACAGCGCAGTGCGCGTATCTTATAGATACATTGGGGCGTGTCTAATTGCGCGCACATGTCTTACGCCTCATGGGCCTGGCAATGCCCCCAGCCCCAGCCCCAACCCTAATTCCACCATCAAATGGCATTGCCATCCGACATCCACAATAACTGAAATGTGGCCCATTGTTTCGCTCTAGCCCATAAATACATGTCGACCCTACCGTACTGTAGGCATCGCTTGAATGCCACATTTTGAGTGATTTAACGCAATTTATCGCAGCATTTCTCTATCAAAATAATTCTTATTAAACGCAATATCGCTTTTAAGTAGCTAACCATGTACATTTATTGTGACCTGTCCAAGGATGAGTCTGCGATAATGTGGATTAAGTAATTTCGTGTTATTTATTGACTTTGCAGCCATTTTAAACATGTATTTTGCTTTACTCTAAAACGCATTCAGTAAAATATTTAATCTATTTAATAGCATAAATAAAAAAATATACAGATTTTAAAAATGGTTTTTCACTTGAGTTAATTGTATGTAATAACATAATATTTAATGACTTTCCGTACAAGAGAAACATTTTAAAATTTTGAATTGTCAACAAAAAATAGTAATAAATTTGTTATACAATAAATGAAAGGAAAGTTCCATTAATAAGTAATAATTTTAAGTTAAAATTAATTTGAAGCAAATTATACTGTATATGTTAATTTGCCAGTTTTGCTCAAGTAACTTGCATTAAAATAATAAACACGTATGCAGCAAATATTTATTGTTAAATTAAATTAAATTATCTGTCGGCATGGAAATTAGTCGTCTGTCTGTCTGGGCCTCTAAAATAAATGCTATTGGACAATTCTTATATATTTTATAATAGCAATAGGGTTTATTAGCCATACCAACGCCTTGGAAGACACTTCGAAAAAAGCTTTTAAGTAATTTCGTTGCCATAAAAATAAATGTTGTGCGTGGTAATGGAGTGGAGTATGGGCCCAATAAAGGGCGTCTAAAGTGGCAGAGAACAATCTTTAGGCCCATAAGCCATAACCACTGCAAAGTTCCTCAATTTTTTGTATTTTTATTTAAAAGTATTTATATTTTTTTTATATTTTTTTATTATTTTTGGCTTTAGGCTTTATCGGGCATGCAAAGAGGTCCAGCTGCAATAATTACGCATGCAGGCGGCGCACTCCATTGAATAATGCGAGTGCATAAATTAATTAAATTACGTTATAAAGCTGCAGAAATGGGCAAACTCACAGAGTCCGAGACCGAGTCCGAGTCAGAGTCACAGTGTGGCGACTGTCTCACGCATTTGTCGCATAATTACGGGGCGCGAATTGCGATTCCTTCACGCAGACCCGACTTTAAACCCCAACCCCAACTCCAACTCGAGGCGTTGCCTGGCCAAGTTGTTGCTTTGATTGGAAATCGTTGTTTGGTTTTAATTTTTGTCGCACGGCCACCCAGCAAGTGGCCAGACCAGAGAACAGGCAACTTGCAACAGGGAATTGGCAATAGCCAACCTGCCACGGCAAATCATTTGCATAGCCAGTGTCAGAGCCCACAGGCTGTGAAGGTTGTTGGAGCTGCCATTGCCATTGCCATTCTCGGCCAGCTATCGTTGCTCCGTGTGCTCCCTTTTTCGTTTTCGTTTTTGGCCAACATGTCGTCCAATTACTCGTTTATTCAATGGCGTTTGCATTAAGTGGACGCGTTAATTACGACCGACGTTCGACGTTCCACGTTCCACGTTCGACGTTCGACGCTCCTCGTTCGGCACTTTCTGGCGATGGCGAAAAATGTTAATTAAGTGATATTTTCGGCACCCAGCCAACACACAGAGAGAGAGAGAGTGAGAGAGACAGAACCAGGCAGTGTGGCGCCCAATGTTGTGCACCTCCTTTTGTCAGTCACTGTAATTAAGTTGTTCTACGAACTACGATGCTTTGGTTTCAGCTTCAGTTTCAGCTTTAGCTTAAGCTTTTTTTTTTGCTCTTTTGTGCGTTTGCAGTGCAAACGTTTTTTTTGGCTTTCAACTTGTGGCAACGTCAAAGTTGCAACACAAACGAAAAAACTTTTCAAGGTCAGTGTAATGTAAGGAAATCGGGAAAAGAGGGAAAGAGAGAGAGAGACTGGAAGTTATGTGGTAGTTGGTGAAAGTGTGCTGACACACGAAAGGCATAACTTATGAACTGATTTTGGCCTTAATGAAGTTAAAACTGTTTGGTAAGAATTGAAAAAAGATACATATATACCTTATAAGCTGTGGAGCTATAATTTTGAATACATACAAATTAATTTAAGATAACATAATACAAATTTTAGAATTATATTTGGATAATTCTGATTTAAATAAGTGAGATATCATTAAAATAATAGAAAGGTAACATAAAAACACTTGTCAATATTCTGAAAATTCTCTCTAAAAACAAGAAAAATAAAATTTGTTTTATAATATTTATTTAAAAACACATGAAGTTGAGGTTATGTTAGCTAACTATTTTGACCAGAGCTTAACTAGGATGGCTTAAATGCATCATTAATGTGCATTTGTTGCCTTAGATTGTGCGGTCGGATAACACACGCATGAGAATCCCGTAACATTAGAGAGAGAGAGAGCCAGCTTGGCCATTCTGGCCATTCACTGGCATTCAACTTGGCTAAAAAGCAAAACAAATAAAAATGATTTATAACGCAATGCGTTGAGGTTTCCAGACGCCGCCAAAAGCGCCAAGTGGCGGCCCTCGAGGCAAAGAGTTGGCCAAATGGACATTGAGATGGTTGCCTCCAACTCCGACTCGAGCTCGAGCTCTCGATCTCTGTCTTGGTCTCGTTCTCGTTCTGGTTCGGGGTCTGATTCTGATTCTGGTTTGGGTTTGGGTTCCCGGACTATCGCGGCTCACAAGCTAAAAGTCTATGTTAACTTTGATAAATCGCTGCACTACTAAAATGCGATAAGCGTGCGAGCCACATCGCTGATGAGGATGGAACCGCGACTCGACTCGACTCGACTCGGCAGACAGGCCATAACCAAGTCCAGTCCCAGTCCCAGTCCAGTCCCAGTACCTCGTTTTACCCCTTTTTACCTGACCTGGCCAACGGCTACTGTGAAAGGGACGACGATCGTTCGTTGTAAACGCATGCGCTGATTGCAATGCGATAGGCAACTCTGGACGACGTACTTATGTGTGTATTGTATTTATACTTGTATATATATAAGTAGTTATACTTGTATGTATGCATGTATATGTACTCCACTAGTGTCCAGCAAGTACTTGCCACAATGATATCTGCATGTCTATCTTAGATGCTCACACACATACACACACTCACGCATACACACACACACACTCAAGTACTGTTGCAAAAGGCGTTGAGTGGTGTACGCCTGCGTGGCAGTGGCAGAGTGGCAGTGGCAGTGGCAGTAACTATCTGCTCTGTGCTCTCTCGAAAGCCTCCTCCTTAGTCGGCCCATTGCGTGTTGTGGCAAGTCAAGTGCAGCAGCAGCAGCAGTTGCAGCAACTGCAAGTGTCACACACACAGTCACCTCGATGGCAAAGTGGGGGCAACCCAGCAAACAATTCTTAGGAAGGCAAATTTAATGCTCGTAAACTTATTGTTTATAAATGTTGGAAAATATTGGTGAATGAAATAAAATTTATGCAATTTTGAAATTAAAAAGAAATATAAAAAAATAGGCTTATGGTTTAAAGTTAGTTAATTCCACAACTATTGACAATTTTCTTTTAATATAATAATGCCACTTTTTTATTCCTGTCTTATTTTATGACTTTATTTTTAGATTACAGTCTAAAAATTGTTACATAAGTACTCAATTTGTATTAGCTGAGCAGATGATTCTCAAATGTAACAAAAGTAATAATAATAAATAAATTATACAGTAAATACAATACAATACAATACAATAAATAATCAATAAATAATAAATTAATATGTTACTATAGATACAAAATAAATTAGTTCAGAACACATAAAACAAATATTTAAATAAAGGGTATGAGTTTTATAAATGCATTATCAATTTTTTAAATAAAAAAAATGTATATTTCTTTAATTACATAATTATACTTCCAATTCGAACCACTTTAAAGTTCGTTTGTTTTTTTTCCAAACTGTTTTTCTTGCTACTGAATCATACGGGAGCTAAATTGTTTACTGGGTTGTCAACTCGCTGTACAAAGTTGTCGTCTCTGGTGAAGATCTCCCTTTGGCCGCTGCCTCCGCCGCCCAATAGTTTGTACGTATTCTTATCTAGCGCCTTGAACTTGTAATGTTGGTTATTTTGTGCAAATATTGCGTTAATTAAAATATTTTAGTTGCGCCTCGTTGATAATGGACGTCGTTGACGGCCTCGCCGCACCCTTGGGGCAGATTGCAACAACAGCAGCAGCAACAACAACAGCAGCAGCAACAGCAACAACAACAGCAACATTTGCTGGTCTCTTTGGCCTGTTAGTGTTGACGGCACTGGGCTTTTGCCACCGACACCTTTGGCTCTTTAATGTGGCAGCGGCCACTGGTCACCGTGGCAAGTGGCAAGTGGTAACTTGTAAGCGGCAAGTGCATGGCATTTGGGTTTGAGCTTTGCCTTGCGGCAAGTTGTATCTTCCGTTGCATTGATTAGATTAACAAGTGCCACGCAGTGGCAGTTGCAAAGCCAAATGCCAAATGGCCATCTATAAAAAGTTATTGAAGCCCAGCGCAAATACGCGTCAAATATTTGCATTAAGATGCCAGATAAAAATACAAAAAAAAAAGAAAGAAACAGTTCTGCTAAACATTTATAATTACTTAACGCATCTTATCGACGATTGGCTACTTGCAAAGCGCAAACGAAAATAACTTTGATAACATAAACTACACTTCAAAGAGCTACCACATTCCCTCTGCCTCCCATCGGCCCAAAACACAGCCCTGGCACGATACCATGTAACGCCCCTGGGCCAAGTCAACGAACCCAAATCGAGCGTAACAATATTCAAAGTGCCATTGAAGCCGCATTCACATTTCTTGCGCTCGGGTCCAGTTCGTGCAAAGTTCAATGCGAGGGCGGATTCAATTGTTTATACCAAAAAATATTTAAATAAATTAAGTTTGTGAATTGATAATGTAAAGAAAGTTTGTTGTTACTTATATGATATATTCATATATACAGCGAGAAATATAATATTTTTATTTAGAAATTTTATTTAAAAAATTAAAAGATTTTCTGTTATTTTTCTCAATACTTTTATGACAGTATAAGAATTCGTATGTGTTTTTGATTATTAGAAATATATATGCGATCAAGTCAACATTATTAGCAACCCTCGCGTTGATTATATACACATGTTGTTCAGTCAACTCTCGCTGCATATGTTAGAAGCGCATTTCGAATTGCACCCACGCATTAGTTGTAACAAATTTGTAGCGCGTTCTTTGTGGCACGTGACGCTGCAAGCTTCGATTCCTATGCCCCATGCCCCCTGCCCCTTACCACCAACACCATTACCATTACCAACCACTCGGAATCTTTTCAAACGCCAGGGCGGAAGTGTGAGCACATTTGCCTGGCCGGCTCTGTCCTGCCTGTCCGCCCTACCCTGTCCTGTCCCAGCTCCCATCCAATCCCCGATGATCCCCCGTCCAGTTTGTAGCGAAAGTAATTGATTTCTTTTATAGTTGAGACAGTTTCTAAAACTGAAATGGCTCTGCAGCAACTACGTTACCAATGCCGTTGGCGTTGCAACTCACACGTTTCCTGTCTGCTGACCTGCTGCCCCTTCTTTTCCCCTCTGACCCCTCTCTCAACCCTTCCTTCTCTTTTCAAACTCGCACCTAGTTTACTGGCTCACACTCGGCATTGATCCCTGTCCGTTTTATTCCGTTTCGGGCTTAGCTTTGCCGCACGTGTAAATGCTTCAAACATGTTGCGGTTTTTGGCTTCTACACAAGCCAAACAACAACAACAACAACAACAGCAACAACACTTTTCGGTGTTTTATTGTTGCTGCCGTGAAATGTTTTAAATAAAGATTTTTTATTGTCAATGGGAAAATAGTGTTGCGGCTTTTGGCCTTATATCACCGAACCCAAAGGCGGTGTTCCCTTTAATGTGCTGCGGTCGTTTTGTAAGTGTCAAGGGATCTACAAACCGGGATTACAATTTAGCAGGAAACATTAGACAACCAGACGCCACATTAAGGGGCACAGTCAACTCCATGTGGACTCGACGACAGCAAGGAAGCAAAACAACCAGCTGCATCAAGATAAATAGATTAAGTAATTAGGATCGAAATCAGTTAGAGAAAGAATCTCTAATTGAAATTGATAAGCAGATAAGCTAAATGATTATTGATTGATCTGCTGACTATCGTTTAAAATATCTATCTACAAATTTAATTACTTATCTAACTGAAATTTGGTTATTAGCTTATCCTGAACAACTTTCACGCACATTAAGTTTATGAAGCTTCTGATTAATTTTACAACCGCCAATGCTTTTGACCAAGACATTAGCTTCTTACATTCATTCATTGGATCTTCATGTACCAGCCCCTACTTTCATTTGTAATTCATTCAAAATTCACAAAGCGAATTCAAAGACCTCCGACAACTTGCGTTAAACTTTGGCAAGTTGAAATACGAGACCTATAAAACAAAACTCGAATTTGTTTTTCTTTTTGATTGTTGTCTAGAGGTTGAACCACGACGCCTGCCATTTGAGACTTGAGGCGTTTTAAACGTCGCCATCAATCTAACTACAAGTGCGAGATGAAAGAGAAGACATAGAGAGAGAGCGAGAGAGAGATGGAGAAAAATAAAATAATACTAATATGTAAATCATGGGGGAACGCATGCCAAATGTTTAGCTAGTGTGACTTTTGATGATGTTTAACATAAATCGAACTGCTTATAAATTTGATAGATATCGTTTTCGAAAACTTTAATTGATTAATGAGGGCTAAGATATCAAAAATACCCAAATTCAAAATACTTAAGGTGAAAACAGCGCGAGCCTATTAATGAGACCGTAGTTTGAAGGGAATTTTATATAGATTCCCTTATATAGAGTGTATACTCTGCGGCAATGTGTAAAAATGCAAACAAACCGCCGACAAAAAATGATTTATTAGATGCTGCACTTGACAACGTGATGGAAGAGATGGCGAGAGAGAGAGACAGAGACAGAGAGGGAGAGGGAGAGAGGGGAGTTGCTCAAGTTGAAGCCTGACGGCAGCCAGAGTTGCTGCTGTTACTCACACACAATAATAATGATCATCACAATCATAATCAGAGTCATCATCATGATATGCTGTTGATGATGAGCAGCAATGTCTGTGATTTGATTTGCTTATAAGACTCATACAGCGCAGTGTTGCACATGTGGCAGGCAACATTTATATGCAACATACGGCCTGCCAACGTGTGTTTTGCGGCTGCTGATGAATGCCAATGCATTGCTGTTGTTGTTGTCCATGTTGTTGTTGGGGTTTCACAAGTGCCAAATGTCTCTCTAGCCCTGCCTGCAACTCTGACTCCTTCTCACTCCGACTATGTGCGTCATGGCAGTGCGGCAGTGTGGGCGTGGCAAGCACTCAGCAACGCGACTTGACTCCCACTTGAATTTGCATTACAAAGGCAACACAAATTGCGCGCTGCTCTTTGTGCTGCTCGGCAGCTGCAGCTCCTCACAAGTTCTCAGCAGATTCCTTCCAAACGAGGTGCGTTCCAGGAGTTCTTTTGATAAAAAAAAGTAAGTCAACAAACAAATTGTAAATTATATTCTATTAACAAATCCAACTAAAAATTAAAATAATAATTTTTTTTAACATCGAATTGTTTAATCTTAGTATTATTATTTGCAAAAGTATCTAGTGCTTTTAATAATATGCCTTAAACCATTGATTTTACTCTAAATCAAGCTAAAAAGATCCTGACCATTCACAGATTGCTTACCACTTGCTTAACTTATAAAACTCTTCAAATGCACCTCGCACCCTCTGGAACCTTGCAGATTTGTTTGCAGTAACGTAATTGAATATTGAAATGCATTTTTCATTAGCGCTACGCAGGGCCAACAGGCCCAACAACAATAACAACAACAAGAACAGCAACAACAACTTGGCGAAGGCTAGAAAAATTGCGTATAATGAAAATTCAATTAAACTTTATTACCTTTTGGTTGCACTTGCTTAACCTCAGCTTTCACAACTTTAACCGCGATGGGATTTGTGGGCCATTTGTTGCATTAATTCTAAAGCAGCTGCTAGCGGGCCAAGTTCCTTAGCTTGTTACCAACACCAGCAAAAACACCAACATCAACACCGACAACAACGCCCAATTCCCGACGCCAACATCAACTTTAGATATTCCCCGAACCAAAAAGCAGCCCAGACTCTTCTCATTCCTCGCATTTCCATTCTATCCAGGCAACAGTTTGTAAATTGCACGCTTTTGCTCACATTTTCCGCAGAAAGTTTTTCTTTTTAACATTTTCCAACCGGGTGTTGTTGTTTCTGTTGTTGCTCGTTGCTGTTGTTGGCTGTTGCCAAGACGACAGCCAAACACCTTCATATCTTTTAATGAGAATAAATTGATGTTTTGGGCATTTTGTAAAGCTGCCGCTTGTTGCACAGCTATTTGTATAGAATATGAACTTTGTTGAAAGCCAAAGCAACATCATTGTTGTTGTTGTTGCTGTTGCTGTTGCTGTTGCTGTTGCATATTGACAGCTACTAAGAGCGTGCGGCTGGCAAATCTGCTGTTAATCATTGTGTCGACACTTGGGGGCATTAAAGAGTGTTGCAACTAGTGCAGAAAGTCCTCAAGAGCCTGAGGGATAAAAAAAGTTGTTAGCTTATTGATAGGCAAACCCAACAAAGTGACCAGAGAGGAAAAGCAAGTGATTATCAACAGAATTTAAGGTAAATAAAAAGGGTAGAAAATTAAAGAGGTGATTTATTAATTTAGAAATGAGGGATAGTCAGTAGAATTTAAAGTAATAATTGGAAGTCAAAGTGAAATGCCAACTCTCATATATTGAAATGTCTAATTGACTTTCAGTCTTAGTATCCTTGAACTTCCTCAGTAATAAGTTGTGCTATATCACTGATTCATTAGATTACCCACTTGTAAAGTTCTCGCTCATCAGACGTTAATAGATGGCTTTTACTTAGTTAGTTACCTACTTAGTGAGTCCGCCTTTGAACAAAGTAGGCAAATTGCAGCAGCAGCAATAACAAGGTCCCTTTTAGCCATTGCAAGTGCCATTAAATGGGTGGAGAATGGATAAAGTTAAGTAGAGAAGAGAGTGAGAGTGAGAGACCATTAAGAATGCACTGCCATGAATATATATTTCAGGCATTTCAAACATTAAATAAATGACAGCCTGACTGACTTGCTCCACTTTCAGCCAGAGTCAGAGTCAGAATCAGAGTCAGCGTCAGAGATAACGCAATGATATTGACCCAAAGAACTCAACTCAACTCAAATCAAGTCGACCCGCCGCAATGTGAGTCGAGCTGAAAACTGAGAAAACTGAAAGCTGAAAGCAAAAATCTCTGAAATGTGAACAGTGGAAACAGAATTGACTGAAACTGGGCGCAACTGCAATGCAAAAGTTGAAACTTATTATAATTTTAATGCAAAACATTATGCGAAAGTATAAAATTATATATCTTTGCAACGCCAGTTGCCAGTTGCCCAGTTGCCAACTCCAACTGCAGCTCTGTGGCCATAATTTTAAATGGCCAGCAACAACGGCAACAATTGCTGCGGCAACAGCAGCAACAGCAGCCGCAAAGAATCAACTGTCATAATGACAGTTCTCTGTTTACGCCATCAGCCACTTGGACTTGGACTTGTTGCCGTATACGAGCACAACTTTCCCGCTAACACAGCCCCCTTTCCCTCCCCTCACTATCCTCACTCTCTTGTTGATCCACTGCTGACTTCTAATGGAAATTATAATGTGCATTGCATTTGCTGACGTCGCTTCAGTTGCTGCTGTTGCTGTTGTTGTTGTTGCTATTATTGTTGCTGCTATTATTGTTGCTGCTGTCTGACTGCGCGCCAAAAATTTGCTGTTGTTTATCAGTTGTTACCACTTGGGAATAGACCAAAGGGTACATTAGTTATAGCATTATTTAGTACAAGTTGAAATGTTATTTAAAATATAATTTACGATTTCTTTTGTTTAGGAAACTCAAGTTTCTAAACCGATTTAACATAGTTTCTGCTGTGTTTATCAAATGTATTCCTCTTTTCCAATTTAGCTTTAGTTATAATAAAATAAATAAATAATAATTTTTTTTACTATTTATTTGTATTTGAAAAGAAACAAGATAATGCAAAGCTTATGCAATTAGTTATGCATTAAGTTATTCTCTTTATTTTTAAATTTTCCTACTTAAGCTGTTTTTCATACCAAATCTTATCTGAATGTTATTTTATAAATTTTTCGTTAGTTTAATTAAATAAAGTTGTTTTAAGATTTATTCTTTTCGATGAACAATTTTTTTTTTGTTATTTATTATTATTTTGTTTGACATACATGTGCACATGGTTAACAACATCTCTCCATTAGTTATTAAATCCCTTTTTTAGACATTGAAAAAAGTTGCCCCAAACTTTTTCTTTTACCAGTTCTTCCCTGTTGTATGCTTAGGGTATTTTCTATTCGTTCTGTTAATAAATGTTCTAATCCAAGTTGTTCTTTCTTTGTTGTCCAACAAAATACATTCTCGTATATAGTTGCATGCCATGGCAGTCAGTCAGTCAGTCAGTTCAGTTGGTCCAGTCAGTTGAACCAGTTGAGTTGATTAGGGGCCTGTCCGGCTGACTGCCTGACTGACTGACTGGCTGCCTAGCTGCCTCTCTGACTGGCGCTCTTCAAGTTGACTCCTTTTGTTGGCCAACGCGATAACGCGCCGAAATGTCAATAAAAACTAAAGCCACGCGGGCATCGCCTTGACTCTCGAGTGCCGACCGATGGCCTCAAATTTCAAAAAATACTCAAACTCCACATAGGCAAAAACCCAAACTCAAATCCAAATCCAAAAACGATACCTCGTTGCCTGTGCGGAGCGAGCATTTGAGTGACGTTGCGCTACTTGGCTGACTGCCTAACTGACAACAACAACAACAGCAGCAACAGCAACATCAGCAACAACAACAACAGCAATAATCTTGTTTAGCCTTGCCATTGTTAGCTGGTTTCAAATTTTTTTTCTTAATATTTATTTTGATGTGCGATAGATTCGTTTAGACAGGTGAAAGGCTAAATTGTCAATTTGCAAGCGCAGAGCCAAAACCCAAAACCAAAATCATGTCAAGCAATTCTTAAGTCAACTCTCAGATACTCTGTTAAGAGTTAAAATGTACTTGATAACTTGTAATTGGATAGATGATAGATAGATAGATAGATAGATAGATAGATGGAATTATAGACAGACAGATATAAATATAATATAAAATATAAATTCGCCTACTTCAAGATACCCCACAAAAGTGAGTACAAATACAGGGTATTATAATTGGTTCTGAATGGTAACCTGACCAAATGGAGACTCTTGTTCGCTTTGCGCTCGTTGACTTATTTTTGATTGGACCAACATTTTCATTTCACTATATTGCTATTTTTTGGGCTGCAACTGTGTTTGTATAGTACAGAGCCTTTTGTTTAGGCCAACTACGAGTAGACGGACATCTACATTTATCTAGTTTGTTAGACTCTGGTAACTCATAACTCTTGACTGCCAGTGAGCATTATTGGAGAGTGCCAGGACAGCAATTGCATAAAGTTGTTGCTGAATTCTGATTTAATGACGACCTTTCATATGACCTATTTATGGCTTTGTTGACCTGTTTTGTGACTGCACTGAATATGTCTCTAAGCCGAAACGAGTGTGCGGTCAATCGCTGGTGGAGTGAATGTCCCTGTCGAATGCACCAAATTAGAACATAACAAGCTCTGACAATTTGCATCTTGTAATTGCTATCAATTAAACAAATATTTTTCACATTGCATTCGATCTGAATAATGTAAAATTACATACAGTTTAAATATCCTTAAAAGTCTGTACATTAAATTATATCTTCTATATTATGGCCACGTTATATTCAAATGATGTGTGAAATAAATCGCTGACGTCAATTTGAATATCTATTCTGCTAACATTTAACCCAGAAAACAAATCTACACAAAGTGAAGTTGACTTTTTGAATTTATATTGTGTACATTTTATATGCTGCTTATGGGTCGCTTATACGGATATGTGTATTTGTGTGTGTACGAATAACGACCTTATAAACAAGTTCAGAGTACCATCCGCTCGACCCACAAACAACAACAAATGCGAGCCGAGTGCATTTTGTGCTCTTTTGCTAGCCACGTTTGTTAGTTTTGCGATGCATCGTTTAATTTTAACGCTCAATTTAAAATGTTTTATGCAGCAGCGCGAACTCGCACAGCACACACACACACACACACACACAATGAGATACTACAAGTAGTAGCAGCCACAGTAGGATCCACACTCCCACACACACACGCATATGAGAGGAGCCTGAGAGGAGCCAGCGAAGCGCAGTGCAGCGCAGCGTAGCATAAGAACAACAACAACAACAAGGAGCAGCAGGACTTTGTGCCAGGAGTAGGAGGAGGCAGTAGGGAGCAGGGAGCAGTCTGGTTGTCGTCCTTGTTGTGCATGCAATTATCTCAGCATTGGCTTTTTCTGCAGCCGTTGGTTGTCCTGCATCTTTTTGCCTTGCAATAAATTAAGCTATCAAGTGTCCTTAATGTACAGTACACTACACTACAAGCAGCGGCCGTGGGAGCTTGACTTAATTTACAAGCAAACCCATTGTACCCATTCCCCCTTCTTCATCCCCTCGTTCCACAACCAATGGCCGGGCAGACATAATAATGCAAAGTATCTCACAGTCAGTCGGCAATTATAAAGTTTTTATTTATATAAGCATTTCAAGCATAAAGCGATCGCCGAGTGCCAGACAAACTGCAGCAGGTGTTGCATATGAAAATTATACGCATCATAAATTTCGCTAGCCACAAATTGAAACTGCCCCAGACGCTGTCACAGATTCTTTCTCTGGCTCAAACTGAGAACCCAGAGCCCAGGCTCCAGACCAGACCCGGTAATTTAAGACTTTGCAACTTTTCCAAAACCATCGTGTGTCATGCGATCAAACATCTTCATAATGGCCAAAGAAACCAGTGCCTTGGGCTACCTGCGCCCAAATTAGTTTGACAATCTATTGAGCGAACGAGGATCGGAGAAGGAGATGGAGATAGAGGTCTAGGATTTGCGTTCAGATTTTGTGGGAATAAAATGCGCTGATGTCAAATTATTTTGAAGTGTTTGGACAGATTTTTCCCTTGATTTTTTCTTTAATAGTGTGCAAATAATTTGATATGAGCCCTTTTATTTGAGCGGAGGGAGCGAGGGACTTGCTCAGATTTTTATGGCAGGGCGTTCACTTCCGTGGTAACAGCTGCCAACAACACAGGAGAGGGAAATGAAAAATATGAAAAAGGGTGGGCACAGTAGTAATCGGAATCAAGTGAGATCGTTCAAAACCTAAACAAAAGGAATTGAATTATGCAATTTCGAATCTTAGAAAGCAAAGTATAAAGTTTCTTAATAAATAAAATTCCAATTTAACAATCTATTTTAATCTCCTTGTATTTAATTACTCCCGAGTAACCTAACTTTAAAAATATCCATCTAGAGCACAACCCTTTCACATTAAGTATAAAAGCCAGTTGAAATTTGACTAAATTACAGAAGATGATTGATCTGTTAAATTTCGAAGCTACCCTCGTTAGCAGTCAGAGGTCGTGTCTGTAGCTCAAAGCTATACGCAAACCATTGACCAAAAGTTCAATCGAAAGTCCCACAAGTTGGCTTTGTCATTGTGGCGTGAAATCAAGACATTCAAATGGATGATTCCGGGGCCTCTTCTTCTCTTTTGAATGTCTGTATCAGTTTTCAAGTTTGTCGTGTTCCCAATTGGTGCTAAATGCGCTGGCGTTTCAATTTTCAACAATTGAGATAAATCGGAAGTTGCCCAGCCTTTCAGCCTTTGATGCCATATACCAATGCCATACAATACACATACAGATACACGTCATTATAATGTAGATGAGGGCCGTCGTCGAGTTAGAAACCAATTCCCTTCCCACTGCGTGCACCTTGCGGCGCCTGGCATTATGTCTCGAGAATTTCTTGGGGCCATACTTGCTGGAATCGAACGGCCTTGGGAACCAGACTGGCCGTAATTTCAGTTCGATTTTAACATGTTTTGATCGGTTGCTGAAACTTTAAGTGCTTTTATTTCTACGCTTTATGGGAAGAATTGTGTTTTTCTGTATTTCATAAAAGTTCGCTTGAATAGTATTTTTTTTATTTTAATCTTTCTTTCTGTTCATTCATTTATTGGCATTTGGTTTGTTGCCTTTTGAAGCTTTTTTGGTGCTTGGCTAGCTTTCAAGTTCATTTTGGTCTGTGGCGACCTTTTTGCAGCTGTTGTTGTTGTTGTCAGTCTTGCTGCCTCCTGCCACGTTGTGTGGCATTCTTAAGTTTAAAAAACAATATCATATATATATTAAGAAATATCACAGAGACATAGGAACAAACAAAGTTGCCGCTACCAGACACGAGCAAATTTATGGAATTCGTTTTCTTACTGCGCGAATTCTTAAAAACTTTAGTTAAAGTTGCTTAAAATTCCAATAAAGGCAATGTGTGATAAACCGAATTTAAAAAATTAATGTAATCGTCAACAAGAAATATATTAAAGTTTGCCTTAATCTGATTATTTTAAATAATAATACACTTAAGCAAAAGACATATAAGTATTTAAATAAAATGAGTACTCGTGATCCCGTTAACTTTGAAGAATGATTTAGTTCCGTCATATGCCCCATAGTTTTCTGGCATTTTATAGGTCCCAATTGGATTGTCCATCGATTATACGCATGCCAATTTTTATTAAAATTCCCATACCTTAATGAAAAACGATAGTTGAGGGAGTCCAATTCCATTTCCATTTTCATTTTCAGCATTCGCGCCCACAGAGCTCCATCGGCTATACACCGATTTTAATTTCATTTAAATCTCAGAGCGGACCATAAAAAATACACAATACATATATATGTATATACATATATAAACATTGACTTTTATATCAGACTCGTAACCAACTGCATACCCTCTGCTCCTTTCGTCCCGCCCACTGTTACGCGCAGGTCAAACTGGGTTAATGACAAGCTTAACGGCACTGGCGAAATTAAAAACTGGCAACAGAAAAATGCAAAAGAAAAAAAAACAAGAATTACAGAAGTGGAGGTGGAATAATGTCAGGCTAAACCCAGGTGAAGGTTTCAATAGCAACCGCCGCAGCATAGAAAAGTATGAAATATTGATCAGAGAAAAGCCAGTGAAAAGCGAAAATATTGTTTACCATTGTGGCTGCGTTGCCCTTTCCGTTTTCTATGGCCTTATTGTCATACCTGGTGCTGCTGCTGCTGCTGCTGGGGAAAATGCCAAAATATTAACAGCATTCCAGCACACACAAATACACACTAAATGGAAGCCAAAGCAAGTCAAGTTTTTAATCAAAATATGTTCACAACCCCTAAGTTAACTCCACTCACATACGAGAGTATGAATATGAAATAAAATATATTTAAATAATGCCGGGTATAAATAACGTCAAAACTTTAAATATTGATTTGGACAGGCAATATTTTTTTGTATGTATGATTAGGAAACTATATAAAATGAAATAACACATAAATAAATAAGAGTGTTGCCCGAAAGCTAACTCTTTTGTTATCATGTGCTGAATAATCTATTAAATATTTAAAGCTTTAAACTCGCATTTAAACCTTACCAAAAATATTACAAAATACATTTTCAATATCGAAGTTGAAAGTCATGAGCATATTAATTCAACTGTTTCTTGGCTTGTTTAATGACAAACTTATTAAGACATAAATGTTTCGTATGCGGTAGGGGATAGTGGAGATACAGATATGAGCGCATAACATCGCTGAACTGACAGTCAGCCGGCACCTCGATGACGGGCACCGAACATCTTCTCAATATGTCACGCGCCTGCGCCTCGGAAAGGGCCACAAACTGAAACTGAGTTGAGTCTGGGCCACAGTCCATGTCCCATGCATGAATTGCCGGTGTGCATCAAAGTGATTAATTAAAACATTTTTGCATATTACAAGCATTTCGACTTTGAACTTGATGGCGGGACTGTGCATACCCCGACCCAGACCAGAGGGAACAGGCCCAGACCCAACGAGTCGCAGTCGCATAACCAACGACAGCGACTCCAACGATGAAACAACAACAGCAACACCTCACGCAACATGTTGTTGACTACAGTGGTGTAGCTTAAAGTAAATTTGATTAGCTACAATTGCAAGATAAAATCTTTATACAGTACAGGTGTATTATTGGAATGCTAGGAAGATCAATTGTCTCAGATATTTCCTAAAATTATCGATTATAAATTATCTTAATAGATCAAATAGCTATTTAGATATTTTAAACATTTAATAAATTATTTGAATATAAATTATTTAATATGCAGTTATTTTTAATAACGAGCTTTATTGCATACTAACAGATTAATTTATATCATATTTTGTATAACTTATATTTTTTTATATATATTTTAGTATAAATTTATTTTTTATATTTATTTATTTTTATCTTAGATGTCGAGATATTTTTTGAATGAACTTCTTAGCATAAAGGTTTTTATAAAATTTGATATATCTTATTTTTTACAATTTATAATTTGTATAAAAACGTATTCGTCTGTATTTTTTTAATGACCTTGAACCACTGTGCGCTGCCTGCGCCCAAAGACTGTTGTCACTCAGGGCGAGTCTTGGATGCGGTCTGCACATGTTGCAGAGACGCCGCCGCTGCTTAAAAGTAAAATTGTGTCGATTTCAATAATGCAAGGGGCCCATTACAACTCACACACATACACACTCACACACACACACACACACACACACATGTGCGTGCTAGCGTTGGCATTTTGAGCGAGCATTCCATCAAAGCGCTTCGACCGCAAACGCCAGGGATAGCAGGAGGAGACGAAGACGGAGAAGCAGAAGTGGCGACGGGATCAGGACGCAGGACACAGAGAAGAAGGGTGCAAGGCTGCAGAGACAGAGGCGACAGTCCTGAACTGAACTGAAACTGCCGACATTGTCAAACATTTCATTAATTAAACATGCCGAATGTTGCGCATTTTAATTTTGCACAAGAGGCTTTATATGTATTATATGATACCTCGTACCTGCATAAAGTGTGCCTCCGACTACCCTCGGCTAAGTTCTTACCCTAAGGCGGCCATCGGGCTGCGTGTCAAAAGACATACATAATTTGCAACATGACCAGGAATGCGTCTGGACGTAACACTCAACTCAACTCAACTCAACTCAACTCAATTTGATCGAAGCACTCATAAAACTGATGCTCTACCAAAAAATCTACATACTCGTAAGAGCTGAAACAAATGATACATGAGCATTAGAATGTGTGTCGCGTACCCGAAACTGTATGAATGGCCGAGCTATTTATGTAAGTGAGTCTCTTCCTAGGGCTACGGTAATAGCATAAGTAGACTAGGTGCGATAATTACCAGTGAGAGGGTAAGTTAATCTTGAAGAAACATTTAAATTATAATATGAATAAAATATGATATTAAGGCTAAGCCCAATTGGATTATAGTAAATGGAACTTGATATAGATCTTAATTAACTAAAATTAAGTATGATATTCAAGATGAACACAAAATTTGTGTATGTGGTTAAAGTAAATGGAACTTGTTGCTTGATTTGGATCTTATATATTTTACAGGAGTATCTGATGATCAATTATATGAACGTTTTCGTTTTCTTATAATAAATTTATAATAATCGATTTATTCGCAATTTCTAAACTATTTATTCATTTTATAGAACTAGTTTATTTTTTATTTTGAATTAAATAAATATTATCTTCTTCATATGTATATTCATATACATTAAACTAAAAGAGATCATGTAAAGAATATACTCTCTATGTAGCCCTGGTAGCATGTGTATTCTGTACTTAATTTTATCAACCTTTAAATAAATTAAATAAAAATTATACAAGCGGTGCAGCATAATGAGCGCCCGAAGCGCTTTTGCAGTTACTTTTACCTCAATAGCAAAGCGGCCGCAACGATGGCCAGGAACACGACGATCGGAGGGAGGGGGACAGTGTGCAGGGATATGGATTCCAGAGGGGGAGGGACGGGACGGGACGGGACGGAAAACTGTTGAGGGTAACGGGTAAAATCGGCCACTGTGGCCACTGGGGCAACGGTGCATGTGGCACGGCTGACTGAGTGCTGTGTGTGTGTGTGTGTGCGGTTGTGTGTGCCAGGGTGAAATTAATGTGTTGTAAAAATTAATTAATTTTGCAAATTATATATTTTATGCATTATCAACTTTTTCACAACGAACACAACGTCAGATGTGAGCTTCCTGCTAGCCTGGTCAGTTCTTTAAAGCAGAGGACAATGCTTAAAATAACAGCAACAGGCGTATACAATATACAAGCTATAGATATACCCTTAAATATAAACTATGCATCAGATTTTCAGTGGACATTCTTGCACTTAATGAAGAAAACTCGCGAGTTTATATAAATGTATCACGCGACTTAAATTCCATTAAGATCGGATCCTTCTGCTCAAACAGTGTTGGAAAGTCCGAGAGTGCTTAAAGCGAAGTTTAATTGCTTTTTAAGTGGTGGGCATTAAACTTGAATCAAATTAAAGACAATTATTGCTATAAAACATTTGCCTTCGTTTAGCAATTTTATATATGTATGAATGTATGTAGATGATGATTCCCTTCTTAATTGTCTCTTAAAAAATGCATCAATTTCCACTTCACTTAAACTTACTTGATTTCAGATTAAAATTATTTATTTCCATATACTCACAGCATTTATAAAAATCACAAACTTAAGATCAAAGTTATTCAATCGAATTCCACCAGACAAAGACAAAGTAAACAAATTAATAATTTCAATAGTATACAGTCGAACTTCCCTAACTCGAATCACCATTATCCAAGAAAAAAGTTCGAGTTAGGGAGACTTCGAGTTAGGGAATTTTTTTTTTTTAGTGTTTTAAAAGAAACTACAAATGCATTCAATCATAAGTACAATTCAAATTTAAATTTTTTCTGTTATTTTCAACAAAAAGGGATTCTAGTTTGTTCAAGACCTGTTAATATTCTCAAAAATTGGTTTCTTCGTTCCTTTGTCGTATCCAGAATAAGTTCCCTATTCAAATGTCATCATAATTAATATTTCATTTTTTTAATATAATGAAAAATGTTTTTGCTGAGATACCACATTTTTCAGCAACTTTAATTTATTTGGTCTACTTTCAAATTCCTTAACTACTAATAAGTTTGAATATTTCTTTAAACATTTTAGTACACTGATTCGCTGACAAAGAAGTACATTACGAACATCTTTCCTATAGCAATTTCACAAGCTTAAGTAATTTTTGATGCAATATTCTATCATATTTCATCACCATATGCTAATGTAAACCAATATAACATATTCAAACGATCCGGTAACAAAAGTATAAAATAGAAACGAAAAAAAATTCAAACTTTGTTGGAGATTTTCCCGAAAAATTCGACTTACAGAAGTACGGGCCAATATTTTTGTTCGAGTTAGGGAGAAATTCGAGTTAGGGAAGTTCGAGTTAGGGAGACAGAATTGTATGAAATTTGCTCAGTAAATGCTATTGCCACTGGATTTTGTTCGAGTTAGAGAAACTTCGAGTTAGGGAAGTTCGAGTTAGAGAAGTTCAACTGTATTTTAATTTCAGTTTAATCCCTCACAAATTACACATACGAGTATGTATAAAATTCAAATGTGCAATCCATCGTCATGATTCGCAATTTGAGTGAGTAAAAAATCATTAAGCTCAGCGTAAGCTTGTTATAAAAATGTTTATACTCCCATTGTTATTCGTGTTGTTTGGCATTGTTGAATTTGATATTGGGTTTTGTGCATATGGCACGATAATAAATATAATTTAAAATTGTTTATAGTCAATGCAATTTATAATAAACTGCCTGCTGGCTTATCCCTTTGGCCATGCTCAGCGGCTTATTATTACGTTAGATGGAGGCAAACGACCGAAATAAAAACAAAAAATAGAAACACATTTGTCGGAGCCAAAACATTTTCAAAATTCGGCCAATTTCAATGTCAATGGCCAGTCGATGCGATGCGAACTCAATTCGGAACGGTTTAGTTCCAGAGTGCGAGAGATTTGTTTTAATTGCCTGGTCCGACTGTCGGGCTATCTGACGCCGGATAGGCTGCCAGGAATGCCAGCCAAAGCCAAAGCCAAGGCATCCAAAGCAAAATCTGGCAACTTACTCACGCTCTTAAATCCAAAATTCATATGAAATGAGTTCTGTATCTTTCTCATTGTGGCAGGCAGTCAGAGCCAGGCCAATCACAATCACACTCGAAATGCAAAAGCAGAAGCTCTTTGAGCAACACTTTCAGAGGCTGTTCTAAATAAATTATAATTTCTCGTCTGCGAATTCGCCGAATAACTCAGCACAAATCAACTGCTTAAGTTTGAGATCTGCTTTCGGCTTTCAGCTTTGGATTTATTTTATTTTTACTTTACTTGTGGCCTTTGTGTGTGTCGCCGTCTCACGGAATGAGTCCATTTCAATTTCGGCACATCAAAGTTTCCGAAATAAATACATACTATATACTGCTACCTTTTCTTGTTGTGGATTTTTGCGGTGGCGGAGTGATTAAAGGTGTGGCCATATATCAAATGTGCAGCTCAGTCACAAAGTCTGACAGCAAGGCTGCTGATAATTTCGAAAAATTATAATCAAAGAACTCTCGGGAATTTCATTTAAAGAGAACAGCTTTAAAATTCGGTTAATGTTTCAAACAAGCTGCTAAATACGAGTATTATAGAAATCAAATGCTACTAACATGTATTTAAACACTTCTAGATGAGATCACAAGTAGTTCAGACATATCAATCATTAGCCGAGAACTCATTGCTGACATTGACTAACTGCGGACATCTCTCGAATCAGCAGGGAGCACTTTAAATAAGATACACTGCGACTCTCTATAAATGAAACGAACTATATGAGAATGATATTGAATCATTGAATATTTCTTGACGAAAACTTATTTTCTTGTATTAACATTTCAAAACAAGTTTCTAAATTCAACACTGAGCGATTTTTCTGGTAAAGTCTGAGCTGTAAAATTCGCAAGTAATTGAAAAGCCTCATGGCCTGAAAAAACCATCTGTCACAAATGATAAGCTCAACTTCATCTTAAAGATTGGCAGCCAAAAGAGCTTTCCATTTACCCGTACATTTGACTGTCACACACACACACACACACACACACACACACACACACACACACACACACACACACACACACACACACACACACACACCAAGTCCAAATGTCAGACACTTGACACTGAAAACTGCTTTGCCACGGGACGCGATTTTCCCCCGAT
>JBAMBL010001189.1:0-16065 GCA_037043405.1 Drosophila subquinaria | reverse complement strand
GAGTGTACTGGCTTTTTTGTTTTTTGTTTACTTAGAAAAAAAAAAAGGAGAATATTCCTTTGAAGTTTGAAAACATATTATGTCAGAAGGGTCAAATGAGACAAATCGAACAGCTAAGGATCAACTTACCGTCCCAACCGCTAGCACTGCGCGTCGCTCTTCTGCTTCTTCTATCCCATCGGGCACGCGATCGCCTTCTGATACAAAAGGTTCCTTCAGATCAGTCGACAAGCCGAAATCCGCTTCCACTCCTCGTCTTTCGGCTTCGCCAGCTACAGCTTTAAGGATATCATCCAACACAGGATCGATAAAACCCAAGCGTGAACCCTCTGCACTCGCTTCAAAGGCAGGGTACCCTCAACGTAGTCCGGTAAAAACCAGATCCATTGGAAAAGCGTCACCTTCGGCTTCCACAATGGCATTATCCAGCTTCATCTCCGTAACCGACAAACTTTGCCAGTTTGAATCCCGCGTCAACACTCCCCGACGATGACAATATCTTCACATTTGAGGTCCGTCGAGATCGTTTACAAATCCTGTGGGATAAAGTTGAGGCGGTGTACGAAGTGTGCTTAAAAGCACTCAGCCAAGAGGCGGGCAATAACGATGTGCCAGAGATGGGGTCCAAATACGATCACTGCTACACCATATACGAAAGGTGTATTTCCAAATTGAAAGGGCAAATCAGTCGTGGCTGTGCCAGCCACACAAGTCGTACCAGCGCCCCTTTCCTATTCCGGGGACTGTCGTCTCCCCCCGTACGACACAGAAGTGTTCCATGGAGACTACTTGCGTTGGCCCACGTTCTGTAATTTTTGTACGGCAATATATATCAACAATCCAAGGTTGACTTCAGTTGAGAAATTGAATCATCTCAACACAAAAACCGCGGGAGAAGCCACCGATATTATCGCCAAATTTCCACTGACGAATGATGGTTTCGCATCCACGTGGAATGCGCTCAGCGAACGATACGCTAACAAGCGGCTACTTGTCACGAGCCAGCTCAAGATTCCTTTTAACCTGCCCTCGGTTAGTAGCGAATCAGGTGCAGCAATAAAAGATCTTCATAGCACCATCCAACGATGCTTAACGGCTCTTGAGCACTCCGAGATTTCCACTTCTTCCTCGTTCGCAGATTGCATTCTGGTTTTCCTGTTCACATTCAAGCTTCCTAAGCTTACTGTGTCTCTTTGGAAGCAATCCATATCAAAGAGATCCGGGATTCCGACTTGGAGCGATTTGGACTGCTTCCTTAATGAGCGCTATCGCACCTTAGAGCAGATAGAGGATTTAAAACCTACTTCCAACTCTCAGAGCGTTTCCAATTCATCCTCCCGTAATAACGCAGGCTCTAAGAAGTTGAATTCTTTCGAGGCAAAGGTTAGCATGAAAAGCAAAACGTTCGACTTGGGCTCCAGGGAAAATCATCCTGTCCGCTTGTGTCCTCGTTTTTTGAAGATGTCTGTCAATGAACGGGCGACATATATTAAGCAGAAGAAGCTCTGCTTAAACTGTTTCGCGAGAGGTCACCAATTGCGAGAATGCACGAGTGCGCACAATTGCTTTACGTGCAAGGGTCGACACAACACTCTGCTGCATCGAGGCGAGGCCGCCTCTGTGACATCCAATTCTGCGTCTACGTCAAGCGCGAATGCTGCTTCCAGGCAAACTTCGAATCCAAATATACAGTCCACTCCAACTCAGTCAACAGCAAATGTTCAAAATTATTTTGCTGCGACAGCCAAGGTGTTCTCCTCGGCACAGCGGTCATAAATGTATGCCATTTGGGAGCTACATATACCGCTTGTGCTCTGATCGACTCAGGATCTGAAGCCACTTTCATTTCTGAACGATTATTCCAAACGATTAAGTTGCCATTCCAATCCGTACACGCGCAAGTCTCAGGGCTCAATCAGACGATTGCAGCCCAAACTCAAAAGTATGTCATTTCCATATTGGCTCTCCGACGAAACCGAGATTGCGTATCGGAACTTCAGCGTTTGTTCTTTACTCAATTGGCAGGTAATTTGCCTTCATACACAATCCCACAAAGTTCATTAAAGAATCTCCCAACTATCGAGCTAGCCGATCCATCGTTCTATCGTAGTTCACAGATTGATGTTCTCATAGGAGCGGATATCCTTCCATCCGTGATTTTAAACGGCTTCTATCCGAATATCTACGGCTCACTCCTTGGGCAGGAAACAGTTTTCGGCTGGATCGTTACCGGCCCAGTTTCAAAGATCGTGCCTAATTCCATTTCCTCTTTCACGACGCGAATTTCGGTCAGTGAAGGAGCGAAGCTTGATAGTCTTCTCTCCAAATTTTGGGAGGTGGAGGATATTCCAACTAAGTTGGTCAAGGAGGCCGATTCCTTCTGTGAATCAAACTTTGTCCGAACGACTCACGGAACGAATGTGGCATACATGTGGTCACTCTTCCATTCCGAAATCCTAACAATATCGATTTGGGTCATTCTAGATCAATTGCGCTTGCTCAATTCCTGAAAAACGAGAGTCGTTTATCCAGAAACGTCCCTTTAAAAGAGCAGTTCAATTCCGTGCTCCAAGAATATCTCGATTTAGGTCACATGAAACCAGTTTCTCCACATGGCTACTCCGCCAAATGCAATTTCTATTTGCCACCACGCTGTTTTTAAACCTGACAGCACCACGACTAAAGTTCGAGTAGTTTTCAATGCATCTGGTCCATCCTCAAATGGCAAGAGCCTGAATGATATCCTTCATTCAGGACCCATTCTTGAGTCTGATCTCACTATGCAGATTCTTAAGTGGCGATACTTTCGGTATGTCTTCAACGCTGACATCACGAAAATGTATCGTCAAATCCTGGTGGACCCCGAACACACTCCGTTTCAACGAATTCTTTTCCGAAAGGCAGATGGCGAGATCGGAGACTTTGAACTAAGCACAGTCACTTTCGGAGTAAATTGTGCCCCATTTCTGGCACTCAGAGTCCTCCGGTAACTCCCCCGTGTCCTCGCAGGAACACATACAAAGGAAAGCGCAATTACGACGACTGCGGAACTTCGTGAGGCGTTAGACAGTGCTGGCTTTCCGCTCAGGAAATGGACTTCCAACTCCAAGGGCGTCTTCAAGGATATCCCTAAAGAGCACCGGCTGTGCGAGGAGTTCCTGGAAATTGAGGATTCCAGCACAGCGAAGACCCTGGGCATACGCTGGCATGCCCATACGGATGAGTTCTTTTTCATGCCGTCGGAAGTTCTCCATCAGGATTCCTACACGAAGCGGGAAGTCCTCTCCCAAATTTCCAAACTGTTCGACCCAGCCGGGTGGCTGGCGCCTTTCGTCATCCGGGCTAAGACTTTCATGCAGGAAATCTGGCTCAAAGAATTGGAGTGGGACCAGCCTTTGTCAGCTGATCTCATCAACAAATTGCAGGAATACCCTAGGAGCTATCCTTCTCTAAGGAATATCCGCATCCCAAGATGGCTACAGTTCCAGCCCCAGATGAAACTGCAGTACCACGGGTTCTGCGATGCGTCGGAGCGTGCGTAGACTTCTTAGGAATAGACTTCTTAGGAATAGATCTATATATATTCAATGTATCTATTTAATTAGATTTCTTATTACTTCTACTTAAATTATCCATTCAATATACATATCTATTCAATTTTTTTTTTTTTTTTTTTTATTTATTTATTTATTTATTGACTTATTTCCTAGTGCTACAAGTAGGAGTACTTTTTAATTAGTGCACTAGTCACACTGACAATCTTATATAAATATATCTCATATAAATAAAAACATTTATAAATTATAAATTAACAGTTATGTTGCTTATCAAATTAACATCAAGTTGGAAAACGAAATTAATCTTAAAATATTTATAAATACAATTTTTATCATTACTATTATTATTATTATTATTATTATTTATATAAATTTTATTACTATTATTATTAAAATGTATATCATTAATACTATCATTAATATCATTAATACTATCATTATTACTTTCAGTACTATCATTACTTAATTTATTTTTATTACATATGCTGTTGCAGGTGTAATTTCAGCTTAGAGCTGAAGTTTGGTGTGCTTCTAATGGTCTTAATTTCAAATGGCAGCTGATTCCAAAGTCGAACAACCCATACAAAAAAGTGCTTATCAGAGGATGCAAGTTTTATTCTAGGGCAAACGATATTACAGGTCCTTAAAGATACAGAAAAGCGTAATTTGTCATATAGATAATCAGGCGTTTTTGTAGTGATAATCTGATGGAGAAGAGTTAATACTTTTAATTTAGTCCAGTTTTTCAAATCTAAGTCAAAAATACGATTGGCAAAACAGGTAACATGGTCATATCTTTTGAGTCCAAAGACGTAGCGTGCTAAGTTGTTAAATACTACTTTAATCTTTTGCTGACTAGTACTATCACAGTTGGCGAAAATTTCGATTCCATAAAATAATATTGGCGTAACTAATGTTTTCGCAATAGTCATTCTCGTGTTTACCGGGAGCCACGGCTGTGTTAGCATAAGCTGTCGGAGAATGCCATATGTCTTTCCCACAGCTTTATTGATTTGGTCTTTCCATGTGAGCGTATTGTTAAATGTTATTCCTAAATTGTCAGCCTTTTCCACATAATCAATGTCTACGCTATCAACACGGAGTTTATTCAAATTGTCAACATTTACTTTCCTCTTATATATTACAATACACTTACACTTTGACGGGTTTAAGCAAAGACCATTGTCCTTTGCCCATTTACAAACACGTAACAGATCATTATTACACAACATAATACATTGGTTAATTTGACTTAAAGGACGACTCACATATAATTGGACATCATCAGCATACATATGGGCTTCACACATAGACAAAACGCTTGGAAGATCATTAACATAAATTGTAAACAGAAGGGGACCTAGGATTGATCCCTGTGGAACTCCACGCGTAGTTGTAATTAGTTCAGAGATGGATTTCTGTACAACTACGGCTTGTTTTCTATTACTCAAGTAAGAGCTCATTAATTTAATTGCAGTTGACGAAAAATTATATAGTCTGCTTAATTTTGTCAGTAAAATGTCGTGGTTGACCGTGTCAAAGGCTTTACTAAAATCTAGAAGTGTCAAGAGAGTTACTTCACTTTTGTCCATATGACTTCTTATGTCCTCAACGATTTTTAAAATGGCAGTTGTGCAACTTTTTCTTTTCCTAAACCCAGATTGCTTATTACTTAAAAAATTGTTGGTGTCCATAAATGTTGTTATTTGCGATGCTAATAATTTTTCAAAGACTTTTGATATGTATGGTAATATTGCAATTGGTCTGTACTCGTTTTTAGCTTTAGGTATAGGCATAATCTTGGCGATTTTCCACGTGTCAGGAAAAGTGGATGTGGTTATTGCGTGATTTATTATGTGCGTTATATGTCCTAGAATTAGTGGAAGTAGTATTTTGACAAACTTCGGGCTTATTTCATCAAATCCAATTGCATTTGACTTTATTTTCAAAATTGACTCAAGTACATCACATTGACTAACATTATCAAATTCAAAACAGCTACCACAACTATTAAACGACACAGAATTTACGTACGGATTACATGTTGCTGGACAAACATTAATATTGACAAAACTACTATTTAATACATTTACATCCAAGTCGTCATTTATCACAGATTTAGCTCTTCCAATTCCAACATCCTTTAGTTCCCTCCATATTTTTTGTGTAGAGTTTGTCCTGGAAAACTTAATACCATAGTATCTACGCTTAGCACTATTGATTAAATCATTTACTCTACGTCTGGAATTCTTAAATTGTTGATAAAAATGGTCAGTCTTATAGCGTTTCCATTTCTCATACAACTTGTCCCTATATTTTATTGCACTTTTAATATCACAGTTGAACCATGAACTTTGCTTTGGTTTATTAACTATTGTTTTAATCGGTACATGCTTATTGTACAGGTATTCAATATTATTTTGAAACAAGCTTAACTGGGTATCAACAGATGGAAAAGAGTAAATACTGTCCCAATCACACATACTGCAGTCACTATATAGTCTACTATTATCTATATTTTTAAAATCCCTGTATTGAATTGTCTGATTACTAAAGTCAAGTTTCGTGTCATAAGAGAGAAAAATGAGGTCATGTTTTGAAAAAGCAGGTACTGAAATTTGGTCATATAACATTACTCTGTCAATTTTATTTACAAAAATAACGTCAAGTAGTGTAGTGGCAGTTTCAGAGAAATGAGTTGGTTCTGATGCATTTACAAGTTTTAGGTCTAGAGCATTCATTTCGCTTGATAAGTTATGGTCATGAAGCATATTGCTGTTTAGGTCACCAATTATTATAACGTCAGTATAAGTCAGTGTCAAATTTGCTATTGCGTCAGTTAAACCAGAGTAGTCAATGTTTTTATGTGCCCTATACACACATCCTAAAAGCATTGTTATATTATTGTTCACGGTATTCAATTCTAAAAATATATATTCAATTGGGCTGTCAAGGGGATGTTTTAGTACTACTTTACATTTTATTCTATTTGATACAAAAACTGCTACACCACCTGCATGACTTACACGATCAGAACGAAAAACATTAAAGCCGTCACAAGTAATAGACAAGTCATTTAAACCAGGGACAAACCACGTTTCAGAGACACATACAATATCAACAGTAGAATTCACAAACATATAACGAAACTCATCCATCTTTTTAAAAAGGCTTTGAGCATTTATATGACAAATTTTCAGACCACTATTTTGCTTGCAAAGAACTCTAACCATTGCATGGCTGCTCGCTTTGGTTGAAATCAGAGATGCTGACATTTAAAAAGTTTGATTTTACAGCCTATTTGAAGCACACCAAAAAATATCATAATATATAACGTCGATAAAGCAAAAATATCAATAATGATAGTAATAATAATAAACAAATACATTAAAGAAAAAGAAACATTAATACGACAATTGTTACAAATAAAATAAAGATACATAATAAAAAGATTAAAAAAGTAACGCTCATTCTGGCGGAGCATTAGCCGAAATTTCAGAGCTTTCGGCTTGCATTCGTAAGAGAGTTTGAAAGCTCTCCACACACATTGGCTCTGACCTCTCACTTCGCTTAACATAAACGCAGGCACGTCGACAGAAAACTGCCGTTAGGAATCTTTGTCTCTTCATCCGCATAGCCTCTTTGAAAATAGTGTAAGTCTCTCTCGTCAGCTGTTCGTTTAGGTAGATAGGCGTACACGAGTCAAAGCCCAACAACTGCAGGTTCAGTAGTTGCTTTGTCGTCCGCCTATACTCGCCGGCCGCCCGCAAGAGAGCGATCTTGTCACGTGCGTTCTCAAGTTTTATAATAATTGTAGGATCGACAACTGTGCTTGCTGTTTTGCCCTGTCTGATCCTACAAATATCTTTCAGTTTCGGTGCCGGTGTTATTCCAAGTGAGAAACATAGTGAGTTGAAAATGGTTTTCAAAGATTCTCCCTCGCAGAACGGGACTCCATGCATTCGGAGGTCATTAGCCACTTCTGCAGTTGCCAGAGTCAAGAGTTTTGACTCCAGCAAGCCCACCTGGGTCTTTAATGCATCAACTTCAGAGACATCTCTCTCCAGTTTTTCGACACGCACACATAACCTTTGGATTTCTGCACTCATGCCGTCCAGCCGTTCATGAAGCACAGAGAGTATGCGCTCTTCGGACTCACTCATTTTGCTTGCTATCATCTCTCCCTGTTCCTTGAAACGTTCGTTAATGAGCTGCAAAATAGAGCTCATGTCCAGCCCTTTGTTTGTCTTCATCTCCCCATTGGAGTTCTCGCGCAGTCTCTTTGTTATTGGTGCCATGGTGTTAGATTGATTATGCGTGGACAGTGTATTTGTGTTATGTTAAATCCGTTATTATCTCGTTTTTGGTTTCTTTGTCACTTTGGTGAGCGCGGTGATGTTTTTGTTTGTTTGAGTGTGAGTTTTGCACAGTTTCGTGTGTTGAGTGTTTCGTGCTCTCAGCTGCTGCTCTTTTAAATTATTTGTTGTTTTAGATTTTATTTTTTTCCCGCGTCAAACTTGGGGCAAAAAAATTTAAATGATTGTTTTGTTGCCAATTGTGTATTATTTTAAAAACAATTTGCAACAGGTATGCGACCAATGTGCAGTTCACTGTCTGTGAGTATTTTTTTATAATTATTCAGACAAGTTTATTGACGAATAAGTGAGAAAAACACGGAGCACAAATAAAAGCGTCAGCTGGCTTCGATCAACGATCAACGAAAAAAAAATTTTGAAAAAATAATAAAAGTTAAATTTTTGTAAATTTCAGTATAACTGATATTTTTAATTTGTATTATTCATATGCTAAAAAATACTAAAAAATTTATTTTTAAATTTGAGCTAACAAAATATTATTAAGAGTTTAAGTTAATAGATTTAATTAAAATGAATGAAAAATTTAATATTGTTTTTCCGGGCTACTCCATTAAAAAACAATATGTGCATTAGAGTGGGTCAATTTTTCGATTTCAAGCGGCTCTCAAAATCTTAATCTACGACAAATTCTAAGAAGATTTGCCCAAGAAACCATGGGTCTAAAGTCAAACTCGAGCTACCGATTTTTAACGAGAAATTATGATAAGTTTTGGCTTTTCATACGATTTCCCATATTTCACGCTAAAAATCGGAAACTCCATTTTGACTTTAGACCAGTGGTGGGCACGCAGTGGCTCCGGGAGCAGCGGCTGCTCCCAACTTAGGTAGACTCTAATAGAGTTGTTGTTGTTGTAGTGCTCCCGAATTCAGATTTCGTGCCCACCGCTGCTTTAGACCCATGATTTCTTGGGCAAATCTTCTTAAAATTCGTCGTAGACAACAATTTTGACAACCGCTTGAAATCGAAAAACAATTATCTTTGCTCCTTACAAATTGACCCACTCTAATGTACATATATTTAAAATCTAGATTAATCTAAAAATTTATTATGTTCAATTTCTGGGTGTTTTTAGCTCAAATTCTTATATGGTGTCTCTGATTTCATTGTTCGTTCAAAAAGGTTTGGAAAAGCGTATTAGTATTTATTACAATGTATTAAACTGAAATTTGTAAAGCTTAAGCAAGTTTAACACTGCATATATTATTTCCATTTTAGATAATATCTATAAAAGAATAAATAAGTCCAAAATTTGCCAGTCAATTTTCAGACTGAGTCAAATCGTCGACGAGTTTGATTAAACTTAATGTCATCTTTTATTAAACATATTTGCACTTACCATTGAACATGTAAAACAAGAGCGAAATTAATCCAATTAATGAGAAAAGTTTAAGTTCTTTAGATAAGTATTCACTAATTAAAAATCTATATTTTATTTTTAGATTCAACTGAAATATTAGCACTTTTATGAAGTAGTCTAAGATATTTGACATTTGGCAAAATGTGGTTGGCCATGTTGAAGTTAAGCATTTTACACGATTTTTATTGGATAAAGCTCTAAATTAACCGTTAAATAAGAGTAGCAAAAAAAGTATTTCCATTAAAAAGGGGTAATAAAAATACATATTCATTTTTTTATTAATTGTTATATTTTAATGTTTTAAATTCCTTAAAATATATATGTAGTATTTGACATAATTTTAGCATTTCATATTGAATTATATCATGTTATCAGCCGAATTTTTATGAGTACTTAAGCTTATTTCAAAACTTAAGTATATTTCCATCAAAAATAGATGTACGACCACAAATCACAATTTTCAATTTATGTTTAGCTAATTGCAGTAAGAATATGCATATTAGGGTATCTTAAGATCTTGTCAACAGGATATCGCGTAGTCGTCTACTCGTCGACTCATAGTGGACAAGGTATCTCTTAGTTGTAAGTGACAACGGTTGTTCCAAAAGTAATTGTTGATTTGTTCAATGAATTCAACTGTAAATAACTTAGTATCAACATTTTAAAATTAAAATGCAGTCATTATGCGAAGCGTCGCGTTGCAGCAAACAGTTAGTAAGTTACAAGTTACAAGTTACAAGTTACAAGTTACAAGTTACAAGTTAGTTATTACAAGCCGGCGACCAGTTGACGTTTATCACTGAAAACCAGCCCTAAACCGGCGGCAACTGGCCAGAATCATACCACACCAGGATCCACCAAATCCAGCTAAAGGCAATGGCCACAATTTCAGCCGCGAAAGCAGCAGCAGCAGCATCTGCCTCTGCTTTTGTGGTCACACACTGCAAACAGTCGCCGACAGGCAACAACAACAACAACAACAGGCAAGAGAAGTACCGCGGTGGCCTTCATATACAACACCCAACCCAGCACACAACAATAACATAACACACAAACAACAACAACAACAACCCCATGTCAGTTGGATTTTGAAAATGGCTTTGCTCGTGGCCAAAAACTGTCACGCACACCATAACTGCTCTTGGAAGTAAGTGTAATCAGGCAACAGTAACTCGTAAATAAAGCGAAATGAAACTACAAAACATTCATTTTAAATTCGCATAGTAATGCTACATAAATTCTCTGCTCTTCTCTTCTCTGAACTCACATCAGATATGCAGGATATTAACTGTCTGCCATTTTGACAGCTGCGAATATTTTTATCCAAATTGCAGATAGTTACATGGTCGACTCTGTAGTAATTTATATAATACTACAGAAAGGACGTGACTATCATGTTTAAGTTTGGCCTAAAATATTAAAGTCTCTTGTCGTTATATAAATTTTAAACCCCACGAAGAGGTCATATATGTAGGTTGCGTCAGACCGCAGTTGTGTAAATCCTAGAGTTGATTATCCTCATGAATTTTTTCTTGCCACAAAGGTGTTTGTTGAAAAAGCTTTACAATGTACCTCTGTGCTCTTTTAAAGTCTATGAGGTCGACGTTTTAATACAAAACTATCTACTTTGTCGGCTTCATGTTGTTATGAATCTTACAAATTTGACTTCTTGATGCAAATTTGGTCTGAAGTGCAAATCGTTTTTTCAATGTCTATATAAGGTGTTTGATAACTATTGAAAAGAGAAATTGACGTTAAATGTATAGAAATTAATGTCAAATTTCAAATTATTTGTTGAATAAAACTTATACATACGTACATTGAAAAAACGGCCTTAAGTAACTAAAGTTTCAAATATAATACAGAATTAATGTTTATTATTCAACCAGTTACTTAAATACATAAAGATAAATTATATATAAGCTATCATCCCACCTTATTTCAACAAGATCAGCCAAACAGAAGGTTAGTAATGACTGATGAAAGGCTTTCGGCAATGTAACTGCCTAAAAGTATGCAATAAAAAATATTTTATGTATATTTAAATGTCATAGAAATTTAAATTTCTAAATATGTAAGACTCGAACGCGATTGTTCTTCAAGTAGTACTTCCTTCAGCCACAACCACTTTCTTAAAGACGCTTATTCAATTCACAAATTCAGAATTCAGTTTGTTATGTTATCAGCATTTTGGACAAGTTGCCCACTCAGACCTTCTCTCTTCAAGCATTTCGCCGTTCTTAGCTCGTTAGATTGGATTAGACTCACAAATGCAAGCTCAGATTGCGTTTCACTGCATAACTCATTCTAGCCTCGTTTTTATGCTGAAACTATCTTCATTTCTGTTCATTAAGTCGGTTTGGCATTCAGGGGAATTCAATAAATGAATAGTTACAAAAAGCTTTAGTCAAACTAGGATATAAGCAAAAGTCGTTTAAGGCCACTAGAAAACTTTGACTGTCATTGAATTTAATTCAGTAGGTCAAATGCTGAATTTCAATTGCAAAACGATGCAGCCCCACAGAGAATTCGCAAGTCAATCGACACAAGCACATACACAAATGCATTGAAACACCGCCAACAAATCATTTTTCACACAAACGAGGCATTAGACTGAATGGAACGGTCAGCTCATCAGTTCAGTGAACAATTTTGAACTTTATAAAAACTTTGCTGGAATCGAGCATAAGACAAAGACTTAGCAATCATCATACAAACATTTGATAATTTAAAGATATTTAAAAAATACATTTTTCTTGAGCACATTAAATTTATATTTTTATATACATTTATATTGTGTAATCAATTGGAGTTGCAGAATATCAGGTAGTCGTGATCATCCTGCAACGGCAACTGCAACGACATGCGAAACACAATGTCGTGGTCCAGGGGCAAGTGTAAAAACTGTTGAATCAGCAAATTCGCATGTTTTATCGGACCTCAGAACTAACAGAGAAATCCTATATAACAGCCAAACCAGTTGGCGTTTGCCTAATGCAAATTGTGTGTCGTTTTTGTGGCTTGCGCGCATTTTTCAATGCGTTCTGTTTCTGTTTGTTTGTTGTATCCTAGACCCATTAGTGTAGCCCGGGTATCAACGACTACAATGGCTAAGACGTCAACAAATGATGTGCTTTAAGTTAAATTTTTACAAAATTAATGTTACAATATCAAAGTCTCCCAATATAAAATATACTATGCTTCCTTAACGATCCAACGAAAGCCAGAAAAGTCCAGTGATTAGGCAATTTTTCAAACTCGCGGTTTAAAAAAAAAAGGACTATAATTATGCATACAACAAGAAACCATCTATTTGAGCTTTAAAGAGTAGTACATTTTCTTCACCCTCAATTTTCCTTTTTCCATTTAGCTGTACTTTTTTTTTGCCTTGCATATTTATTGCGTATATTTGAACCTGGTTCGCCAATTTAATCGGCATCCCTTGGTAATTCTCACTACATTTTGGTGACTTTGATTGATATCAAAGAACACGCTTGTGGCAGAGGTCTGCGAATTCGATCCTGATTGATGGACTCTACTAGAGAGTAAATTGTAGTCAATACTCGTATGTATTAGTAAATTAATTTTCTCAATCGAATGAAAGGATACGCGTTTTTTCAATAACTTGGCTAATAAATAATTAATATTTCTTGTTCAATAATCTTCGATTAGATTTAATTCGCTAATGTGATTGGCAATTTTTAATGCTTCAACAAATTCCATTAGTCCAAAGAGACGATACTCTAAGCACTTCTTGGTGAAGTAAAAATGTTGCAGACGTTGTTAAATAATAATAGTAATAAATGTAAAAAAACGTTCATTTAATTTACTAGACATCAACATCACCAAAAGATGACTAAACAGATCTTCCCCAGTATAAAATATATTCTATTCTTATGATAAAACTGATTTGCTTTAATCGTCAGCAGATGCATTCGCTCAATATTAAAGTTTCAATAAATGTCAAAAAAAAAAAACACAAATTTTATTTATTTTAATTATCTCATTTATTTTTTTAATTAAGTCTGTATTTTCGGTATTACTAAATAAGCTAAAAGAAGATGACGTGGAGCAAAAATTGTATGCAAAATAAATAATACATACTTGTATTTTGGTATTTATATAATGCGAATAGAATCGTTTTTGTTTGACATAACCTCATGCAAATGAATTTAAATTAAATGCAATCGCAATAATTGGAACGTGAATAAAATGCTAAATTCAACTGACAGAGCTGCAAAGGTAAAAAGGAAACGAAATTTAATTAATTTTTATTTTCTATATTATATTTGAGTTTGTGGTTTAAAGGAACTAACATTTAACGTTTGTTACATGTATTCTCTTCGTTTTTTTTTTTTGTATTTCGTAAGCCTTAATACTAATTAATATATTAATTAAAATGGTTATACATTGTACGTACGTATGTGTATTATTTATATATTTAAATATTTTGGAAGTTAATATATGTTAAATAAATTAAAATGGCAATGTGTTCGAGTAAGTGCGCTATTTGTAAAGTACTGCATCGTTTTTACATTTGGTTTGCTAAAAATTCGCTCTACTAAATTTCCAATATAATAAATGTTAATATTTTGTATCATTTTTTAGGATGTTAACTAGCGTATTCCAAATTGTTGCTTAATCAATTGATTTGTTCGCCAATACAACTAAGGTATTTAGCTTCTTTAATTTAATAATAATTTAGAATTTTGTGTACGGTTAGGCTAAAATTGGTTACATTTTCTTACTATAATATATTTATTGATCATTTCATTTTCCGTTGCCCTAAAATTACATACATAATAACATTCTTTTTTATAGTAAGATAAGTTTAGCTCTATTTAAAGCTTAAGTAAGAAGTAAGAATACTCTAGGCGAAAGTGTCCGACTAGACGATACCCTGTAATAAAGTGTGCATTACACTGACAAGCATTTACACTGGGATTTTTATATTTAAAATCTATTGTTTTATTAATCGGATATGCTTTTTTCACATATTTAATCAATTTAAGTAGACCCATTTCGAACTCAATACAGGGTATTTATTGCTGTTATATATTATTAACCAATAAAATATTACTATTCAAAAATCAAAATCACAGACCCCAAATATACTCACTGTGACTTTGATATTTTGAGTAATACTTTAAATAAAATGAAATTGAATTAAAAATATCTTAAATAGTTTAACGCAGAGTTCGTCAGTAATACATCATACCGAAATTGAGTTTATTCATTCAATAAACATCCATATTGGATATTATTAGGATATTAGAATATTAATTAGTTGTAAATTTGAATACCTAATATACTACCTTCATGTTAAGTTTGTGACAAACTCTACTTTAAATTATCACTACATTATCTTTTGTGAACGAAAAAGTACAAGTTAGTATAATACGAGCTAAGAAATTTTCTTTGAATCTTCACTGTATGTAATACTTTATTTACTTCAATCAGCAGACATAATATAACGCAATGTACTTATTCATTCTTACTTATCTATAAACTATTTTTTTTTATAATTTATATTATAGCAAACAATTACTATGAATTTTTGTTAAATTTTTATATATAGTATACTTTTTAATAAATGTTAGTTTCTCACAATTTCCTAAGTAATTCCAATTATATATTGGGTAATTCAGCTTATCTGGAAGTTCGGCTATCAATTCAAATCAATCGAGCAGAATTTTAACATCATTACAATGTGTTGCAATTTAATTTTCTTGTTTGCTCTATGCAGCATTTTAGTAAAATGTTTATAAATTGTGCCTATATCGTTACAAACTTGCATTTGGGAAGACTGTTAAAATTATTACAAGCACACAAGGTACTATGCGCTTAAGCATTACTACAATTTGTTGAAAACTAATTAAATGTCAAAGTAATCATTTATGGTGAATACTGTTTTTTTGCTTCGTTAGGTCCCATTTATAGAATTTCTCTTTGGAAACAATAATCACGATTCATCGGATTTCTTATATATATATAGCCAAACCCAAGTGAAAAGCTTGAAATTATAAAAAGCTGTTTTTAGGTAGAATTGTTTAGTAATTTTTGAAATGACTTAACGTCTCGATTTCAAATAGTTAAGCAGATTTGACCAGATTATGTTGAAGAACGGAAAAGTCAACAATACGAGGGAGTACTTTAGATGTCCACCAGAATTGCAGCCATCCTCTGTGCAGCAATAGGTTTGGGTTTCCCATATTTCTATAAGCAATGGAATAAACGAAAGATTGATATAATGTGGTGGCATTAATACCTTATTAGTTATTGTTTGTTATATTATAGTCAATACTAATAAATTACAAGTAAGTACATAAAAAATATCCTACCTTTCTCAACGCATTCAGTTGCACAGTCCCGCACAGTCGACAATTCGCTTACATATTTCTGAAAACGAGAGATATTAAAAAAGATTAAGAAAAATATTAATTGCGGGATTTAAATTAAATGTAAGCTATTTACTTAAATATTCAAAGAGTGGCTGCTCGACTGGGATATTCCCTGTAATCTTAAAAGCTTAAACAATATCAGCAAAGCCTCAAGAGCATACTTTAAGATTTACTCAAAATAAAATCAATCGGTGCAGGGTAAGAAATAAAATTAATTAATAAAAATAAAATAAATATATTTGGAATATTTTATTAATTAAAATATGAGGCATTTATAAAGTTCTCTTAACATTTTCAGTCTTATTATTATAAGTTAGTGGCTCTAAGCCTTTCTAGGTGTTTATTGAAATAAATTTTTTTAGGCACGTTATGA
>JBAMBL010001188.1:0-11395 GCA_037043405.1 Drosophila subquinaria | reverse complement strand
ATTTAAATTTTGTCCCCTCCCACTTACACCTGTTTATCTCACAAACCAGGTGAGTTTCTCAAAGTTAGATTGATACCTTTCGATCGGTATGTAACTCGACCCGATTGGATAGTCATAGCAAATTTACCATTCTTCCTGTGTATATATGCTAGGCGTCTTCGCACCCTTCGTGCTGCTTTCGTCACTAGCTCGGACTGCCGTCCGCAGTGATTGACGTCATGCGCGGACAAAATTGAAATCGAAATGAGCAAATTTCTCGCAATTTTCTTATTCTGCGTGTTGCGCTTATACTATTGCATAGGAAAAATCAGGGACGAAGAAAAACAGTTCAGCAACCCTTTCTGTTTGCTTGCTTCTTGAACAGTGGCACATATGCGTCGGACTGACCGTCCAAGCAGAACATGTATATTTGTATATATAAGCTAACAAATAACATTGCAAAGAAATAATATTGCACTTTTTCCTTTGTAGCAAGATAGATGTCACAGTATAGTTAGATATGTTTTCGATTATTTTACTTATTACGCAAAATATGTAAACTTGTATAATTGTATGAATTATGTTTATGACAAATTAACGTGAATCACATGCAATTAGAAAATATATTTTATATTTTTTTCGCTATGCTTTTCGAGCTGTCCTAATGTTTTTTTAAACACACCAAACAGTAGTAATATCACTAAAGCAGGAAAACTTGTCCAAAAATAGCGGAAAAACGATAAAAAAAAAATTAAAAAAAAAGCTTATTTGTCTAGCTGTCCTGTGACATCACTGTCTTATAACGTTGCCGTGTACAGTGAACCAAAAACTATTTTAGTTGCAATTTCAACACATATATATAATAACGAGCTCCGACTTAAGTTTATTTTAAAAAAATATAACTTTATTAAAATAGAAAACTTAAAGCGAGTTGAACATCGGAGTTTGATAATAATTCAAGACTAATTGTCGTCGCTTAACAAACCTCGGCTGTGAGCTTTTGGAGATGAGCTTTGCGCTCTAACATAAACAGAGAGAGATCTTAGGGATCGCTCTTATCGAGAAGACGAATATTTGGGTGCTAAGCAACAGCCTGGATTTGTGCCGCGTCGGCAGATTTGACCCTTGGTGGGAATAGCAATTCTAGCGGATGTTTATTTTAACTGTTTCGATCGTGGGAGCGCTTGAATTGTTAGTTTCACCAGCTTGGTATTCTTATTGATATCTTATTACCTGATAGGGGGAATATGTGCGAGAATATTTAAGTGGCTATGTGCATTACATATGTTACTATATGATAATCATATAATATATATTTTCTAATTGTAAAAGTTAAATAGTCTCTGTTTTAGTAATTACTTTTTATAATTCTTTATTATAATTCAATTGGTTAATAAACACCCGTTAGGGCCGTTTGATTATTTTGTATGTTTCATTTATTAATGGCTGACACCCGTGAGGGCCGTCAGATTACTCTAATTCAGCTATCGGCACGGCCCTATCTCGATCTCATAGGAAAGGGCCGTCCTCGGTACTCGTAGCGGTAGACGATGGGGCTCTTCTGCAAGGCGCCGAGGTGGTTGCTTATTCGGCTCCCATTCACGTAGATGTAGTCTGTGAATGTCACAAGGTATGTCCCGGAGATTTGGTGACTATCTCCGTCTGAGGTCACGACGTTCATTTTAGCGTCATTTATGATCACCACGCCCTCGTCGATTAGTGTGACGGGCTCCAGATGTCCCGGGTGGGTGTTGCAGGTGGCGACTGTCCCCGACACCAGTTGTTGGGCACAGGTGGTTGACTCGATTCTCCTGCAAAAGCTAGTGCTGACGGCATCTTGACAGTTTCCCACGGCGAAGGTGTGCGTACTGCAGTCAGCAACCGTGTTGCCGTCCTCGAAATCTAGAATTACCTTATTAACCTGTACTGGGTGCACATTGATCTTTTTACAGACCTGTTGAGGGATTGGAAATTTAATTAAAAAATGCAAAATTTCATTGTTTTGAAAAGCCTTAATATTAGATACTTCTAAAATATTTGTTATGCTAACGTTGGTGAGATGTTCATCGATGAGGTCTTTCACATCGACGTTGTTCAAGAAAGCTGGGTTGATCAGATCGATTTTTGCCAACGTTAAAGTCAAAAGAAGGTTTTCCAAATCTGCGACTATTATTCTATTTTCAGCCAAAATAGTTTCATATAAATGGCTACTGTCCGTCTCATCTGACTTATAAATTTTATTGATTGTGCTAGTAACTGAATTTATTTGTTCCTGGATTTTTGCGTTTATGTCGATTTGTCTGTTTTCTATCAGTTGACCCTGCCTAAGCCGAACCTGTTCCCAATCGTCAAAGTCGGGTGTCCCGCGACTACCTTTAGCGCTGTTCCTAGCAGGTTTATGCTGCGGGCCTGTTTATGGTGAATTCTCAGTGTCTCTAAAAGGGTGCCTATTCTTTTAAGGTCGGTGTTCAGTACCCTGGTCATGTGATCTGTAGTAAACACGTCCAGAGCCGTCCTGGTCTTGTCCGCATAGTCTTCGTAGGATGAGATGTTGGTCGTATGTCCAAGGTTTCAAAATTTTTCAAAAATTGTCACGTCCCCAGCCTGAATGGGTATGTAGCGTGAGTGAGAGTAGTCGACAAATTTAGTCACGGAAGTCGTGAGAGTCCACGTTGTCATTAGAAGTGCTGTCCAAAGTGCTAACCTATAATAGTATCTGATAATATTGTATTCCCTGTCTTTATTTACTTGCTCTAGAGTTTTTTCTTGGGCCCTAAGCATTCTATCGGTTATATTTTTTTCGAATTCGATGGGAGCGGAGTGAATTACCTCAATGGGGCTTTTATTCGTTACTGAATGGATTGTCCGGTCATATTTTATGGTAGCCATAAGTCAACACAGGTGAGAAAGAATTTTCTGTCCGTTGAAAATATGTCGATATGAAGTATTTCCCCAGAATATAGTGGAATAGGAGTCTGTCCGAGTGCTTGCTTTGTTGGATGGCGATTGTACTTCCGATTATGTTCTGCTGTCATAATCTCTCTTTGTTCTGAAGTATCAACAATGTCGATAGCGAGGAATTTACAGTGCTTGAATGTTGTTGAGGGAAATGCCTCGACCAACCTATGTTGGATGAACGCTAGGATTGGATCCATTGTATTTGTAAGTGATTCCTCACTGTGACAAGTGGCCATGTCGGAATCGGGAGTTTCGTCCAATGTGTTTATGTGTTGACGCGATAGGGCGTCAGCAACGAAATTTTCTTTCCCAGGCTTGTAAATTATTTTAGCGCCGTGTTCATCGATATAGGCTTTCCAGCGCTTTATCTTAGCGTTGGGACTTTTGTCAGACACTGCAAAGGTAAGTGGCTGGTGGTCAGTGAAGATGTTTATATTTCTGACTCCATTGAGGTAATTTCGGAATTTTTTCAAGGACCACACGATGGCTAAGAGTTCCCTTTCGTTCGTTTATTTCGATGTCGTGTTAAGTGCGAGAAATCATTGTAATGGGGCGGCCATTTTGAGTTAGTTGCGTCAGTTGTAAGGTCAAATGGTTTTTTAAAGTCCGGGTATGTCAGCAAAACTTCTTTTGAAGATAAAATATTTTTTAGCTTGGAAAAGATTTGCAGTTGTTTTTCGCTGAGCTTAATTTCGACTTTCCTCGAGTGGTTTTTGCTAATCTTACCGTTTCCGCCTTTTAAAAAGCAGCGGTAATAACTCGAGAGGCCTAAGAATTACCTAAGGTCAAAAAGCGTTTGTGGGATTGGGAAGTTTGAAATTGCTCGTGAAGTTATTCCGTCCCTTGACACAATGAATCCGAGGTATTCCCCTATTTTTTTGAAAAACTTGGATTTCTCCTGTGATACTCTCATGCCAGCTTCTTGGAGACTTTTGAGAACCCAATCGATGTCCTTAATGTGATTTTCCTTTGTTTCAGAGAAGATTATCACGTAAATCTAGCAAGTTTTACTTATTTTTTCTCTAAGGACGTCGTCGATGGCTCTCTGGAAAATACTTGGGCCATTTTTCAGCGCAAAGGGTAATCTACAGAACTCATATTTTCCGTTGTTAACAGAAAATTCTGTTTTTTCCCTGTCGTTTTCAGCAAGTTCGATCTGATGAAAGCCCGACTTCAGGTCCAGTGTTGTGAAATACTGAGCCTTACCCATATTCGACAAAATCGTCGAGATTGTGGGAATCGGGTACTTGTCATCGAATGTATTTTGATTCAGTTTCCTGAAAACAATTACCAATCTTTTCTTTCGAAACCTTGTTCGTCCGTTCCTTTTTTATCAACTACCCAAGTTGGGTTGTTGTAAGGTGACTTTGAGGGTCGGATAAGTAGTCCGCTAGTAGTTGTTTAATTTCTGGTTGACAAAATCAGCGACTCCCATGGGGTGAGGTTTTAATTTTGAACATACCGGTTCCCCATCAGTTCTCAGCCTCGTTGGGGTCTGCGAATGCTTTTATTCTCTGCTGAATCATTTTATCGAAAGATTCTTTGACAGCGATTGGGACGTCGATGTCGTCAATTTGAATGAAGTTAACGTCTGGTAAACGTGTGAATAAAATTGGTTCTAAACTGTATTCTGTTTTAATTGTGTTATGGGTGATGTCGATCTTTGCATTGACTTTTACCGTCAAAATCCTTAAGAGTGTTTATGATAAAAAAATATGTTTTTATTTCGAAAAGGTTAATGAGGCATTTCTGTTTGACCTCTGTGCTGCCATGAATGGATTTTACTTTGAAGGGGGTTTCTACGGGCACTATGTGTTTTAACTCTGGGAGTGCCTTGATGTAGTTTTATGAAGCCCCTGTATCCACAAGCAATTTGATCGTGCGCCCTGCTACTGTTCTCGTGATGAACGGTAACAGGGACTGACTTCTAAAAAATTGCAACTGGGCAGCCGACTCATATTTTTTGTCATTTGTTAGCTATTGGGAAGTAAGATTTATCATCTGGCCTTTTTTGGAGTTACCTCCAAAAGTGTTACTTCTGTATTGCTAAGACTTTGTAGGCTGTCTGAAACGTGAGGATGAATCAACGTCCATAGGCTCCGGGGGAGAAAGAGTCTGTTAGCCTGGGGCCTGAGCAAAGTGCTGTTTGCCGGTAGATGAACTTGCGTTCACCTGGTCCTGGTTCTGGGCTTTCGCGAATTGAGAATTCTTTTGCTGGGATTAAAAACCGTTTTGCTGAGGGCCGCTACGCCAGTTCTACCCAGTAGAACCTGATGGCATGTGATGAACAAAATACACACAGCCTTCAGCCGGAAAAATGCAGGGGTAAAGCTAAAGGCCAAAGTCTACTAAGGCTTCAGGACGAGACACCTGAAATTTTTGAAGAAATTTTCTATCGTTTCTTCAGGGGTCAATTTTGCTGCAAGAATAACGTCCCTGCAGCCAACTTAACGTTGCCAACGCCTGGGAATAAATATCGAAATACAACTTTATATATTGTATAACTTATTCTATTAATTAACAATTTTAAAATATGGTAAATGTCGTTTTATTATTAAATATTATTATCGTGGCGATGCAAAGGGCTGGCAATGCTATTATCGGCTGTCGAAGACATTGCAGCCCTTCGTTTATGTAATTCGTCAATGTGCAGAAAGTGTAAAAATATGGTAAGTGTTAACCATAAATCTATGAATAAATGTTTATTTTCAGTTTAGATGTAGCCTAATAACCAGATAAATTTTTCCGATGATAAGGAACATAGCAGTTGCATACATGTCCAGCAGTACGTAAGTAAATAAATAATATAACCACCAATTTGTTTTAATTATTGTATTTTCTTAGAATCAACTTGTAGGAGGCTCTTCAAAATGAAAAGTAAGAAGATTGACAAATCGCCCAACAATAAGGTAAGAATTAATCAATTTAATGCTCTTCAAACAAACAATTAATTGATTCTAAATTTCAGATTGAGCCCTTCAAGTAAATGCTGTGGCCAGGAGGAACATAATAACATGTAAAGCTATTTTTAAGTTTTTTTTTATAAGATAACTAAAATTAAGTTTAAAATAAAGTGCATTAAAATAAAACATTTTGTGTGCATAATTTTTTGCCGCCGATTCGTCACAATTTTCCAAAGGCCTACAGCAAGGGAAATTCAGAGCAAAAATTCTCACCCCTGAAAAGACGATAGAAAAATCCCCTACACCTTCAGCGGTGGCGGCCTGAAACCTTAGCGGAAGCTTCCGCCAAATCTTCCGCCAGCGTATACCGAATTACCCCGGCCACGCTAATGTAAAAGCGAATTAGAACTTTACATAAAGTGGCTGCACAGCACCGCTGAACTTTCAGCTGTAATTCTTAATGTTTTTCGCTACAAAAGTGCCACTGGGTAACTACTCATGTCAAATTTCGCATTTTTAGATCAAAAGACGTGAATAGAGGTTCAGGGGTAAGATCAAATTAAAAACTAAATTTTTTTTTTTTACATATCTAATATTGTTGAGTCAATTTACAATTTTGGTGGCTTGTAGTTTTTGATAATTTTACAAAGTGGTGAGTCTGGGCTATTTAGTATTGACTTAAAAAGATTGGCTGTGAGGTATTTTCTTCTAGTTTCTACAGGTGCGATATTAGCCTCAAATAATAAATTTTTTGTTGGGGTGGCTCTAAACGCACCGAGTGCAAATCTGACTCCTGCATTTAGCTTTGTATTTATTTTCTTAAGAGAGCTGATCGAAGCTGTGCCATACAGGGGTAAGGCATAGTCGATCTTTGCTATTATTAATGCTTTTACCAGGGTTTGAAAATGCTACGCTACTCCGTAGTATTTCGAATTGCTCTCGCTACCGCTCTCGATTTGAACAGAGCCGTAGCATAGCCATAGCCGAAAAATAAAAAAGGATTTGCTCTGCTCGGAGCGGAGTTTAGTCGCGTCAAAAACTATGCTATAGCTATAGCAAAAAAGTTAAATTATATGCGCTACGGCTACGTAGCGGTAGCTAAAAAACTGAGAGCGAGATGAGAGCAGAGCAAATGCAATTTTTTTCATTTACTACGGCTCTCGTGTGATTTTGATTTTCCTACAATTTTGTGATCTGAATTTTATTCATGTGTAGTGTATTCATTCACAATATTAAAATTAAATCAAAGTTTATAATAAGTAAATCGGAATAACAAATTTTACGTAATGGAAACTTATGAATTAATCCTCGTCTTCAAATAAACTTAAATTGTCGATTGCAGAGGCAATCCTTACCTCACACCTTGCTTTAAGTGGTAATCCTGGTAGTACAGCATAAGACAACTCTGTTACATAACTGTCTTTATTGGTAATTAACGGTTAAAATAACAATGCATTACAAAACAGAGATTAAAAAAAACGATCACAGAATTGTAGGAATATCAAAATCACACGAGAGCCGTAGTAAATGAAAAAAATTGCATTTGCTCTGCTCTCATCTCGCTCTCAGTTTTTAGCTACCGCTACGTAGCCGTAGCGCATATAATTTAACTTTTTTGCTATAGCTATAGCATAGTTTTTGACGCGACAAAACTCCGCTCCGAGCAGAGCAAATCCTTTTTTATTTTTCGGCTATGGCTATGCTACGGCTCTGTTCAAATCGAGAGCGGCAGCGAGAGCGTAGCAACATTTTTGTAACTCTTGCTGCTACGGAGTAGTTTTTGCGAACCCTGGCTTTTACTACTGATATTAGGGTGAGGGTGCTGCAGTTAAACCTAAGGCTAGATAGACATTTTTAGCATTTTGTTTAGCGAAGAGGCAAGTTCTTCAGTGTGAGTGGACCAAGTATGTTTGTTATTAAAAGTGACACCCAGGATTTTGAGTGCATTAGTATTCGATATTTGGGAATTACTAGAAGTCACAACGCAAACGCAACGGTGTTTGTTGCAAACATGCATATGTTTGCATTTTTCAGGTTGTAGGCTAGCGCCAGAGTAGCGGCACCATTCGGAAATATCGTCAAATAAGAAGTTTACATTAACTGCGATGTTTTTAGTTTTATCTAGCTTGATTAAGAGATTATAATCGTCTGCGTATGCACTCATGTATATATCTTTGTGTCGAGCAATGATTTCATTAAGTTTTTGGTAAGCTATGACGAAAAGTACCACTGAGAGGGGCGACCCTTGAGGAATCCCGTTCTCGAGTGGGAGTGTTTGAGAGTAGAATTTACCTACTTTGACCTTAATTTTCCTGTTAGTCATAAAGTTTTTAACATACTGAAGTATGTTTGGGCCAACTTTCCATTTCGTGAGCTGATCGATGACTGTATGTACACCAACTTTGTCAAAGGCTTTTGAGAAGTCTAATGAAATAATTGACATGTGGTTTTTGGTGGCCAAAGTTTTTGTTATTAGGTGGTCTATAAAGAGAAGACTATCCATAACTGATTTGCCCTTTCTGAATCCGACTTGACTATTGTGTATTAGTTTGTGTGTGGTAACAAACCACCATAGTCGTTTTGCCACAATTTTGTCTAGCAGTTTTGCTAAACAAGGGTTCAGGGATATTGGCCGATATGCCATTATGTCTGTTTTGATTTTGTGTGGTTTTAGAATCGGTATGATTAGGCTGAGCTTATATTGTTGTGGTATGTGTTGACAAAGTATTGCATTATACAGCTTAATGAGTCTCAATTTTAATTCTTTTGGTAGAGCTTTTATCATTGAGTAGCTAATTCGATCCAAGCCTGGTGTGTTGCCTTTTAATGAATCTAGAGCGGACGAAAATTCAATAAGATTGATCTCATTTTCTATTGGAAGGGAAGTAATTCCCGGAGCGTTTAAAGTATTGTTAGCTAGGGCTCTCGTTTTGAGTGTTAAGAAAGTATTAGCGAAGTTGCGGTCGCTGGATTCGGAGGACCAGTTATGGCAAAACAGATCGGCTATGTCTTGAGGATGAGTAACCATGTTTGTGGAATTCGACTGTTGAATGCAGTGAATGTTCTTGACGGGATTGAGCCCGCAGAATCGACGAATGTTGCTCCATATTTTGGGTACAGGGGTGGTGGGATTAATCTCACCAGTAAACTTGTCCAAAGATTCCTTTTTTGACAACTTGAGACTGCGTTTAAACAGGGCGTTTTTTCTTCTATAGTCTAGAATGTTTTCCGTAGAGATATTTCTTTTCAATTTTCTCCAAGCAAAATTGTTAGCCTTTCGAAGCTTCTCAAGCTCTTTGTTCCACCAGGGGACACAATTTGAAATTTTACTGCTAGCTTTCGGAATACTCAGATGTGCGCTTTTTAAGATAATTTTGTTAATGTTGGCACATTCTTGGTTGACGTTTTCGCTTGTGGGGGTCATTGAGTGGTGGCTTAAAGTGAGGGAACTGAAAGAGTTCCAATCGGCTGCCTTTACTTTAAATAATGGTCTATAGCTAGGAGCCTGAATATTACCTGTGTCGAAGATGTGGGTAAGAATAGGCAAGTGATCGCTACCAAAGAAATTGGTTTCAATTTTCCACTCTGCTTCAATTGCAATATCGGGTGTGCATAGGGTGAGATCAATGTGTGTAAGGGTGTTATGGGTACTTAAATGAGTTGGGCTACCATCGTTAAGAATGGTAAGATTAGATTGGGTAATACATTTTTCTAGCACTATGCCCTTGCCGTTGTTGGTGGGCGAGCCCCATCTTCGGTGCCAGGAATTAAAATCGCCGGTAATTATTGTGGGTATATTGTTGGGGACGTTAAAAGTCGAGTAAAGAGAGAGTAACGTAAATTTAGTTTTTGGTGAAATGTATGAGGAAACAATTCTTAATTTTTTCTTTGAACAGATTTCAACGCATACAGAGTCAAACTCGGCTCGAAGGGGTATTTCTTGGTATTGTAAAGAATTATGGATTAGGATTCCTACTCCTCCATAGGTAGGAGAGGTATTCAGAGTTATCATTTTGTAGTTTATTGGTGTGGGGTGTACGGTGTGAGGTAACAGGTGGGTCTCTTGAAGTGCTATAACATGTGGTCTATATTTTGCAATTAGAACTTGCAGCTCACTGTAGTTGTTTTTAAAGCCATTAATATTCCATTGCATGAGTACTAAAGACATTTGGATGATAGGATTTATGTATATACTGTGTGTGTGTGTGTGTACGTCAGGGTGTAACTTTTACTACATCATTTCGTCATCTGAGATATTAAATGATAAGCCCGTGGATTTACTTGTACCAGCTTGTTGTTTCTCTTTAGCTTTTAGCGTTGCTTTTAGTTTGTTGGACATGTTTTTCGGATAAATCTTTAAGTGTTGATTTGGGATATTTGGTAAAGGGGTTGTGGATGTGGCAGTGTGAAGAGAATTGTTCGATAGGGGAGGAACTTCGTTATTGACTAATAAGTCAGTGTAGGTGGTAATTTTGCGTGTTGCTTCTGTATTATTTAATGTTGAGTTTGTTTTTATGTCTGTATGGGGAGATCTAATTGTTGGGTTGGTTGTGTTAATGTTCTTATAGTTAAGTGAGTTGATTTTGGCAACACTAGAGTAAAGAGATCCGTCGTGAGGGTGCCTCGAGTTGTAGATTGACGTCGCTGTTTTTACATCTACTTTTTCCGTTATCTTGATCGCTTGTATCTCTTGATGCTTGACAAAGATTGGGCATCTTCTATAGATTGATGAGTGATTGGTGTCTGCTAGGTTATTGTCTTTACAATTTATGCAGCTTTTGGCAAGACTGCAGGATTCGTTGGTGTCTGGATCTGTGTGGAATTCGTTGGCACAGTTGATGCAGGATTTTTTGTTGCGACAAAGTTTAGAGATGTGTCCGAAGCGAAAGCAATTATTGCATCGTAACGGAGGTGGTATGTATGCTCGAACTTTAACTAATTCGTATCCAATCTTGATATTTTCAGGTGTTGTGTGAGAGGCGAAGGTAATGATGACAAGTCCAGTTTCCTGTAGCTCTCCGTTTACTTTTTTAAGGATTTTCCTAACGTCGCATACGTTTTGGGCTTGTAATTCATTCTTGATTTCTTCCTCCTTCAGAGACCGAAGATCGTTTGAGTAAATAACTCCTTTGGATACGTTGAGAGTGGCGTGTACATTTACTGTGATGGGAAACGTACCGAGATGTTGTAATTTTAGCAGTTTGTTTGCTTGCAGGGCATTTTTGGTCTTGATTAAGAGGTTTCCATCACGTGTTTTTTTGGCAATTAGAACTTCCCCATTACAAGTGGAGTCGATGCATTTCTTTATTAAGAACGGCGAAATATTTGCCATTGAGCTGTCGTCGGTGCGTTTCATGATAAGAAACTTGGGCTCAAGCATGAGCTTGGCCCTGTCGGGGGGGTCGGGGGACCCCATAACGGTGAATTGCTTATGGACGGTGTGTTGTTGTTGTTAATGTTTTCACTTTTGCTTTGTGCTTTGATTTGTTTGTTACTTAGTTGTGATAAGTTGGTTTGCGGTAGTTTTGAGCGTGCGCGAATTGAAACTATGCGTG
>JBAMBL010001186.1:0-36438 GCA_037043405.1 Drosophila subquinaria | reverse complement strand
AAAAAGAGAATTTATTTAAGTGAATTCTCTGAATAATCGAAACGTATAATAATATAATATTTGGTAAGTATTGATGGCTATTTTGATTGTGAAAATTTAAAATAATTTAGTTTTATACCAAATAGTCATAAATAATCTAAAATATTCAGAAAAATTAAAAATAATTTTTAGAGTGTTCATTCACTAAGCTTTGAATTTAAACTCAATTAAGTACAAAAGAAAGCTATAAAAATATAGAGAAACTACTAAACATTTGTTGTTAAATTAAAAGCAAAGATCTAAAAAGACTTCGGAATACATCATGTCTGATGTTTATGTAGAGGTCTACATCAGTCCGAGAAGCTTTGTCAGATACACACTTTTTGTTGTACTATATTTGCTGACATTCGCTATACCGCAGTGGATGTTAATGTCCATACTTAAGAGTGTAGATCACATATTCTACACTTGCATCTGCTTTTTTGGTTCAATTCTGCTGCTGACCCTCATCCATTTGGTGGATACGCTGAAGTACAAATGGCCCAGCAATTGGTTGGCCATTGGGATTTGCTATGAACTGATGACCCTCGGCATGGGAACATTTTTGATGAACACAAGTCTGAATACCATTATGATGGCTGTATCGATGGCACTGTTGATCTTTGGCTTCCTCCTCGTTATCTGTTTCTTCATCATTGTCGGATACAGCTATCCCAATCCCTATAAGATGGCTTCACTCTCAGCACTGGGCTTGATTCTGGTAATTGGCATTATGACTGCTGGTACCTTGTACCATTGGGAGTATTGGGTGGAAGTGGCTCTGGTTTTATTTATACTCAGTGTGCTGATTTTGATGATTTCCTATGTGCTGATCTCGTTTAAGAATCTGGATATATTAATCAAAGCTGATACACTGCTGCTTGGACTTGTGCTCTATATGAACTATGTGCTCTTTTTGGTAGCCTGCTTCATTTGTATCCAACGATTCGACATCAATTTTGATACCAAACCCGGCCAAAAGCCTCACCTTATGACTGACGTGCTGGCATGCAAGGTTGCGTCTCAATAACGTATCGAAGGTGGCCCACAGATTGGCTTTCAATATTACGAATGTGCATATATGTATATATAAACAATCAAATATGGTGAGAAATGATTCACTCGCCTGTTGTCGACCTCGCTTCCTCACTTCCTCCCCTTTCCCTTACTTCTCCCGGTGCAGCCTCAATCACGTCGCATTCTCAGCGAGTTCTGTATCCGTTGCCGTTGAATCATTTGACGCTGAGTACGTGACATTTTTGTTTCGATCTCAAAGTAAATTCTATATTAATATTATAGACTATCCTTATTTGTCAAAGATGAGATAAAGTTCTGTTATTTATTTTCTTTTATTTTTTTATTTTTTAATTTTAGATATTGCATGAAATGTTAAGTCTAAAGTAGCAATACAGATTTCAGGGAGTACTAGAAATTAATTAGACCTTCGAGTCTCTCTGTTGTACACTTGAAGACTATAAGATAATCACTGGATTATAATTATAATTTGTAGTTGCGATTAGTTTGTCTAACGAAATTCTGTTATTTATTATTTATCAAAATTATTGTTAAATTTATTGTATTTTGATCATTCTGTGAGCCGAAATAACCGTTTAACCGTTTCATTTATTAGGGTTAATTTCGGTTATTTATAAATCCAAAAACAAATTATTTTTCATTGTTTATTTAAATTTTTTATATACATTTTTTTATTTTTAATTTTGAATTTTTTTGTGATATTCATGATCGAATTTTCAAAACACTGAATAAGCGCAAATAAAATAAATTTGTTAAATGATATATTAAAATTGTTAAAATGTAACTAAATTACATCAAACTGAAGAGTAAATTTGTGAATGAGACATTAAGAAAGAAATGTCTTTTTAATTACTATTATTATTTTATTAATAAATTTATATTTTTGAAAAGTAATTTTTTTTAAAGATTTTGCGTTACCGATAACCGAAAACCTAAGCGCGAACATAACCGAAACCGTAACTGAAACCGATATTCCTTTCGCTTTTAAACCCTGATTTTGATCAAATCAATCAATCAGAAAGTCAATGCATTAATCAAATAATAAAGGCCCAGCCCTGACTATAAGAGGTGGCAACAAAAATCTCAATTTAAACTAAGAATAGTATTAATAATAAATATTAATAATTTATAAAATATTGTATAATTTAATAAATAACTAAATCTTCCACCAAGTAATATTTTTATTAAAAATGTAGTTTTATTTGAACTATTTACTATGTATTTTCTTGGTCTGCAAATAGCGATTACTTACATTAATTAATTTACGTGGTAATTTAAGCCTTATTTCAAGTAGTTTCTAAAATGGATAATAATTTAGATAAACATGTATCATGTATGCAGATGAATAGACCTCGGATTTTGCATACTTCCACATTTTTCATCAGATTGGTACCAAACTTTGTATTTAGGTATGTTATAATTTAAAAAAACCAATTTTTAATGCATGTCGAAAATATGCAAATTATATGCAAAAAATATGCAAAAAAAATATGCTAAAAATATGCAAAAAATATGCAAAATATGCATAATATATGCGAAATATGCAAAAAATATGCAAAACATGCAAAATATATGCAAAGCATGCAAAACATATGCAATCGAATTTCATAAAAAAATTGATTTCTACAGTCGAAAATTGTTTAATCTAATAGCTGAAAAAGTGGGATCATCGTTTCCTGTCGCTAATTCCTTCATATGAAAATAATATAAAAAGAATTAATGGTCAATTTTATCATTTTACATTTACTCTGCCAGAATGTACATCAAGTATGTATATCTATTTTGCCAGCATCAGTCCAAGTGGCGTAGTGGTCGAAGTGATAAGTGCGCGGCATGCTAAACACGAGATTGGAGTTCGGATCTCAATCCGGTCTACGCAATGATTTTTAATTACATAACATTTTTAATTTTTTTTATATTTCTGGATTAGTAAACCAATTTTTTTTTGTTTTTCTCATTATTTTTACTTTTAATACATTTATTAAAATTTTAATATTTATTCCACACTATGAATCGATTTTTGTATTATTATTTGATTTGTTAAATATAAATTTTTGACTGCATATTTTGCATATATTTTGCATATTTTGCATATATTTTGCATATTTTGCATATTTTTTGCATATTTTGCATATTCTTTGCATATATTATGCATATGCATTTCATGCAAATATGCAAAAAAAAAAAAATATGCGCATCGTTTTCCACTCTATTTTTAACGAAACGAACTTTGGTGTTATCAGAATTCACCTATCTTATCCCTATAAGAACATGCAAATATGCAAAATCCGAGGTCTACAGATGAATATATATTTTGTTTTATATATTACTTTAGGTTTAGCCACACTTTAAAATGTTTGTGCTAAATAGTAAAAAGTTTACTTGCATACTATCAGAGAATAAAAAGAGAATATTATATTGATGCCATAGTAAACAGTTTCATGCTATCAAGTTTTTCGCCAATTAAAGATGGCATTACAATTTGAAGAGGATGTTTTCGGACTGGATCTCAATTGGCTATTATGGGAACAAGAGCAATTGAAATATATGGTAGAATGGTCACTTTGGTAAGCCATAAATTAAACTAGAAAAATATTTGGGCGTTAAATAAATGTCAATGACAATGTGCAGGATATGAAGGACAGAAATGCAGAGAGAGAGAGGGAGATTGTGGGAGTGAGCAGCAATTGAAATTGACAATTGCTCTCGTTGTTGTTGTTGGGCCACAACGGATGCAATTCCTACAAAATGATAATTTATGATAATGATGCTTCCGGTTCATGCAGCACAGAACACACACAAAACTGGACGCCGTGCAGCATAAAAATCAGGCGAGTAGGAAAAATTTGCGAAATGCGTACGATTTTTGCCAAAAGAAGCTGGAGTGAATGTGGGGGAGTGCGAGAAAGAGAGAGAGTGAGAATCGAGTTTCGCTTGGCCTCGCATATTTATTGATAATTTCCGTAATTTCAGCGACAAAGCAAAAACGGAAGTTATGCCATTTGCTGCACGCCTGCGAAAAGGACAACGACAATATCAACGTCAACGCCGACGCCAAAACGGACAATAGTTGCCGAGCAGGCTGAGAAGGGGGGACTCTGTAGGCCATTTTGAATGGCGGCCCATATCAAAGTGCCTATCGATTGCGTCGATTTGCCTTGTTATTGTCTATAAACGTCGCGTCGTCTGTGCAATTGTTTTGACTGCGTCTAGTATTTATGGGTTACGCTCGAGCAGCACCAGCAACAACAACAAAAACAATAACACCAACAATAACAATGGCAACTGGTCTATTGTTGTGATTATCATAAACATTAACAACAAAAGGATGGCACTGCCACTGTCAGTTGCTCTCGAGTCTACGATTCTCTCTATTTGCGCATTCTAATGACCTTGAAAATTAGTTCCTGCTTTCCATATGAGTGTGTGTGTGTGTGTGTGTGTGTTTGTGTTTGTAAATTGGCATATAAATCTTTGGGCACGCCTTCCCTTCCTCTTCAGCAATTCTGAACTTCAATAGAAAAATAATTACGTATCATTATTGTTTATTTATCTTTTATTGCAAATTAATTGCTCGTCTGCATATTAAGTCGTACTATAATGCGGAATAATAAATGCGTTAAATTAATGCATTTATTTAAATGTTTACCATATGCTTCCATTTGGGCATATGCTGCGGATCTCGTAGTGCTTCCGCTTTTGGGTAATGCAGGAACCTGCATTAAGGCCAAATAGTGTGGTCTATAAATGGACAGATAAACAAACACACAGACAGACGGAGAGACAGAGACAGAGGGACACAGAGTGACAGACTTTTATGTATTATATATTGTATTGTATTTTGTATATTATATTGTTAATTTATTTTGTAGGTTATATTGTATATTATATTATATATGGATACAAAAAACATATTTATAGCAAATAGTTGATTAAGTTTGAAAGCAGATATGAACAAAATCTAATAATTTAATAATGATAAAAAAGTCTTATTTTAGAGAAATATAATTTAATAATGAAATAAATAATTTAATTGTAGGTTTAATAGTTATAATAGATTATAAACAAAGCAAATTTTCTTTTAAATGCTTAAAACAAAAATTGATTATTCATACTGTATAATAATAAAAAAATGAGATTTTAGTTTCAAAAAATTTATTATACCCTTGTAAAAAGTATTATATGAGTATTCCAGGATCGAGAACGCGAAATTTGTACGTCTTTGAATGAAAAAAAAAAATGGCTTAAGTTGACATTTTCAAAAATGTTTTCTCACGGGTTAAGTGCATTTTATCAACACTATTTTTATTAAAAAGGACAAGCTTTGAATGCTTGTCGTTTTCATCATGTTTGACTTCATCTTGACAAATGTAAAAGTCAGCAAAATGTGGTGAGTAATTGGAAGGAAATACTCTCAAGCCATAATAAAATAATGAAGTTTTATATTTAGAAATAATTTTGATAAGTTACTATCATTTTATTTATTTTACTAGTTTTATTAATAATTTGTAACGCGACATCTCGAACGTGACAAGATTTTCACCTAGTTTGTTCCAAGAATATGTTCATCAAATATATCGAAAGCAGCTTGTAAAACTTGTTTTAAATTAAACTTTCAATATATTTCTATGTATTAAAATGGTTTACTTTTCAATCTTACTATCTCACTTTTTCTAAAAATGCCCATATATATTTTTTCTAAATATTTAATATCTAAGCATGCGAAATCTCTTGAAAATCGCTTAACTTAATCCATTGTAAAAGCATTGCCAAGTTGCAGATAAGGAGCCGTGATGACCCACAAAAGGAGCAAGTCCATTGAGCTGCACGGGAATCGAGTCGAGTCATTTGCAAGAATTTAAAGTGCACTTTCAGTTGCATGTGAATCTGGAAATACTTTGGGCTTATCTGCGCTGCTGCTGCTGCTGCCACAAACGAGTCCTGGGCCCAGGATCCGAGTGCGGCAAAATGGTGCAGCAAAGGGAGCCAAAGTTATGGAGCTGGGCGGCAAATGCACAAGAGTTTCACTTCCGTCGTGTTGCAGCGGGGCTTCAACTTATTTGCGCGCCAAACTTTCGCCAGGATAATGCGAATCCAAATAAAAAGAAGTGTTTGCCATAAAGTTATGTGCCAGCCAAACAACAATAAAATAATATAATATTCTTCTTTTTTTTTTGGCTCTCACTCCTCTATTTGTGGAGCACACGCGTTGCTTGGGAAGCCCCGAAATCGCAGCGCCCATAAACTTTGAAGAAATATCGAAAGTTTTCGACGCTTGCAAAGCTCCAGTTGCAAGATGAGAACTCGCGCTGCAAGCTGCGAGTTGCAAGATGAGCGCGAGCGCGAGAGACAAGCACAAAGGCTACAAAACTTATAACGAGAAAACTTTGGCACTTGGTAAATGCGCGATAAAGAAACAAACAGAAGCAGAGAAGAGTCGAAAAGAGCGGAGAAAAGCCAAAGAGAACTGAGGAGAAGAGGGACAGAGGCAGGCAAACTACAAGTGAAAGATATGGCCACGTTGATAGAAGCACACGAAATGGGGGAAACAAAAAGAAACTTAAATGCGCCAATGGAAAACAAGTGTGCCACAAAGCTCAACTAAGCCGAAATTCACATACTCTACCTACATATAAAAGTAGTTGCACTACTTATGATTAATTTTATTGAATATTCATGACTTGTAGATACTCTGTTATCAGGATTAACATTCTCTGTATTTTTGGAAATGACGTGGCGAGTCTCTTATGTTATTATAACTAAAAAACAAACATAAAAAGGCTTCTTTCTTAAATCGAATTTTGGCAAACAATGTTTATACTGTCGTATGAAAAAAGTTACATTGATCTATCATAAATATAGAGGGGCAAAGCGAGAGAGAGAGAAGGAGAAGGGCACAGACTTTCTCAAAAAATCAATAGTTGCCTGAAAATGAATGCAAAGCAAGTCGGAAGTTGACGAGCAAATCGAGCTGGAAGCTCCTAGTTTGTTGTAGATTTGATCCCATATCCTTTTGCTGGGCGGGAATTATAAAAGTTATAAGTTGTATAATATTGTAATAAAAAATGTAGAGTAGTTTGTTTATTAAAATATAATAATAAACCAGAAATCTTTATTTTATTCCTGCAAATAAATTTTACCTCCTTAAAAATAACCCAATTTCCATACATTTATCTTAACCAACAGTACCTTGATTTTTTATCTACTTTGGTTATAGCTTTGTAATAAACAGTTGAAATTCCAAAATCAGGGATCGAAACTGTTAATAATTACTTAAAGACTTTTTGATAAATGATTATTAGTATTTATTTTTATTTTATAAATCAAAAATAATGATTAAATTTGATTTTTTATCTTTTGATTTTTTTTGATGAATTTTAAACAAAAATCGCATTAGTCCTTATACAGTGGCTCACAGCTTAAAGTATGCACCCTTATTTTTGCTTTAACTGCTATGTTAGTAGAGTTATCACAATAAAAAAAATATATTTGGAAAGGTCGTGTAAATTCCGTTTGAATGACACAAAACTTTTTTTAACCCATTGAGTACCCTTGGAAAATTTCGAATTTATGTAAAAGTCACTTTTCAAAACTTTTTTCCTCGTTTTTTTCCAAAAAATGTTGGAATGCAAAAAAATTCTTGGAACAATTCAAGGAGTAACTACAAATATTTTTGCAAGTATTTTTAAAAATTTTTTGAAAATCCTAAAAATGACAATTTTTACCCATTTTTCCTCATTTTCATGCAAAAAGTGCCTTTTTTGCAGTTTTCAAAAAATTTTAAAAAATACTTGCAAAAATATTTTTGAAAATTTTTTTTTGCAGTTACTCCTTGAATTCTTCCAAGAATTTGTTTGCATCCCAACATTTTGTTGGAAAAAATCGAGGAAAAAAGTTTTGAAAAGTGACTTTTACATAAATTCCAAATTTTCCAAGGGTTAAAAAGGGTTAAAAAAAGTTTTGTGTCATTCAAACGGAAATTAAACGACCTTTCCAAATATATTTTTTTTATTGTGATAACTCTACTAACATAGCAGTTAAAGCAAAAATAAGGGTGCATACTTTAAGCTGTGAGCCACTGTATGTGATTTTTTAATTTGAAATTTTGATCAATAACAGTTATTTTCAGTCCCTGTGCAAAATATCAAAACCATTATTTGTTACAATATTAATGTTATTAATATCAAATCTCATCTGATTACACGAAACTAAAGTCTAGTGGCTGAATAATTAATTTGAAGATAATTGTTGATATACTATAAGTTTATCTTATTAAATTACTATACACAAAAATTTTGAATCGAGTTTTCGAAGATTATCTTAAAGATTCTTTCTTAACTATTCAAATTTTATTTAAGATCAAACTGTTAGTAATAATTTTTGTTGCACGATTGATATATTGTTAATAATTTGAATTATATCCTATTTTGATCTTTTAAACGGATTAATTTCTACAAGCCGGAAATACAAAAGTCGTTTGATAACATTTACAGGATATGTCGTTTTATAGGGTATGCGTAAAAGTAAGAAAAAGTTGTTCAACCTTATATACGGGGCAGCACGAGTAGCTCTGGAACAGAAGAATTTGCCGGGCTGGCAAAAAAAACTTGTGCTACCACAAAGTTTTCCTCACAATACAGAAGAAGCGGCATTGAAAGAGAGAGAGAGGGAGAGAGAGAGAGAGAGAAAACTTAACTAACTAGAAGAGAGGAAAGAGAAGACTGCAACGAAAAAAAAGAAGGAATATGCGGCAGAAATTATTATTTACGCACGGATGGTGTCATCTAATTATAAATTCATTTTGCCTGGCTCACAAAACCATGCAACAACAACAACAACAACAACAATATAGAGCTGTTGCTAAGAGGAAAGCAGAGGAAAGGACACTGGGACACTTTCTTGACGCGCTTCTGAAGGCGAAGGCAACTTTCTTTTGGCTTTTGCGCTAAAAATTAACAAAATGCGCGCTGGCCAAACAAAATGGCGCCCGCTCGGACAATACACCTGCAGTGGGCAGTGGGCGCTGGGCGAGGGGGGCGTGACAGCGGCTGCTTTTAATGCAATATTTTCCAGCGTTTTCTGTGCTGACGATAAAAAGTTTTATGCACGCATTTTCTGCATTTTCAGCATTTTCAGCATTTTGCTTTTCGCGTTTTTCACATTTTGCATTTTTGCTGGTTTGGGCCAGGCCAAAGAAATTTCATGCTCTTTGAAAACTTGTTAAACTATGATAACCACAATGCTGGCCACCACAGAGCAGAGCTCTTTCCAAAAAGAAGAAAAAAAAAAATAATAAAGACCCAGCACAAATAATAATAAGCAAGTAGAATTCCGCGGCTCGTACTCGTTAACTTGCCTCTGTGTAAAAGTTAAGAAATGCATAAAATTTGTTAACAAGCAAAAAAATAAATAGTCAAAATAATAACTTGAAGTAGAAATGGGTACCTTATGCAGTTTGCTTCTTTTGGTCACCCGAGCCATTTTCTTAGCGGAAATAACTAACAAGCGCAAATTTTGTAAAACATTTTCTTTTTTTTTGTGTGTTTCTATTAAAAATCTCAGCATTAAGGTGAGAAGTGCATTGTGTGGTAACATAATGCCCAACGGGTTCAGTTCTTCTTATCAACAAAGCCTTCTAATGAGAGCTAACAACCTTGCTAAAGGTTTTTGGTGATGATTACAGATTACATAAGATTGACGGGTGTGTGCAAACTAATCTAAATAAAAAAGATTATATTTTATTGATAATTTACTTAATTTAAATTATGAATAAAAAAAGGTAAAATATTATTGATAATTTACTTAATATAATGAGTGAATAAAATAAGTTTATACATAACGAATTATATTGAAATAACTTTCTACATTACATCTATTTTTTTTGGAGTTGCGCCTAATAAATTTGTAAAAATACTTTACCACTGAAATGCTGCATATATTTTCTTTGTCTTTATCTGGAAAAAATGAATCTATACAGGTCTTAATCAATTTTGCATTATCCCTCGGAGCATTAGCAATCTACGCAAATACATAAAAAATTATTAAAAACTGCATTTCATTTGTTTATTTTCGCAGCTCGATCATTTTTTGCGGTTTCATTTTTAGTCAAGTTTATTTTTTGGTTGGTCGTCGTTGTTGTTACTTTGACCGCTAATTACATTTTAATGTAAATTAATGAACGTGCGCACTTAACTTGGCCACATTGGCTTCGGCTGTTGGCCTGTCAACTTAACTGGCCGACGGGGCAAGGCGGGGCAAGGGAAGGCGAGTGCGTCCCAATTCTCCAACTGAGCCGGCTGACTCAGAGCTCCATGGATTGACAGAGACGCAGCACTTGGCTCATTAGCCGCCGGGGCGCATTGAAAGGCGGTCCAGTGAGATTTTTGCCTCAACATTTTGATAAATGATTGAAATTAACGATGCTATAGCTTGACTTGGCTTCATGCTATTGCCAAATTGACAGTAACCTCAAATCGTGATTGCTGCGTTTCCTTTTTTTAGATAAAAATTCCAATAGAATTAAGCTCCTTGCAGGGGAAATTTGCCAAAAGGTTGTTTGAATTTAAAAGAAATATGTTTTCTATTAGCTTATTAAATAAATATATGGATATAAATAAAACAAACTATTTCTTTAATTTTTGTGTTTAAATAAAATTCCTATAACTCCAATCATATTTAATCTCGAAATATCTAGACTTAATTTTAAAATAAATTAGGTATCTTTTTCTTCTTTTTCGCTAATCACAGTGGACGGCTAGTGACTAAATAATGCTTGCGAGAATTTTTCAGCCTAAAAATCATATTATATCTACCTCTCCGCCCACCTTTAACAGGTCGAGAACATGTTTCCAGCCTTTTAAGCAGCGCTTCATCATTAGCATCCCCAGCCATTAAATTCAGTGCCACAATCAGCTAATTTTGCACACATTTTGATAAGCTTTGTTGTTGCCTTTGTTTTTGTTTTGATATTAAAAAATATTTTATGCCTCCGCCGGGGATGCATTTGCTTTTTTTCTGTTTTATTTACTTGTTTGTTTCTTTCACTTTGCCTTTATGCGCATGCGACGGCTGTTTGTTGTTTCTGTTTTATGCCTGTTTTGTTTACACTTATGTGAGATTGACAGGTGTGGATTGGGTGGCACATTAGCGCACACACCTCACAGATACACATGTGATAATTATGCGCGGCATGCGGCACATCATCATCATCATCGCCATCAACATTTTTATGATTATGCTCGGAATATGCTACTCGTGTTGCCTCCTTCACTTCCCTTCCCCTCAACGTTGTCATCTCCGCGCCAATTAGCTAAATTGTGTGCTATTTTCAATTTTTTAAATTTTTGCCTCTGGCTCTACCGCTATCTCTGTCTCCCTTTCTCTATCTCTGTCTCTGGTTGCCTTCCTGGTTGGCTTAAGTGGCTGCCACAACTGCCACAGCAGCCGGCAACAAAAACAATGGCTAACTGCGATTTGTTGCTGCCGCTGCTACTCGCCCCAAAAATTAGTCAACTTTCAAGATGGCGCTTAGTGTCTGTGTGTGTGTGTAAGTGTGTGTGTGTGAGGGTGTGTCCATTAGCGAAATGGAGCAGGCTATTTTTGATTTAATGAGCCATAGACTAATGGATTTTTTTATAGACTATGGACTGTAGGTGTCTGATTTTCTACACGCGTCACTCAAATTGGCTTAGATTTTAGCGGTATGCAAATAGTTGTAAATAGTTTATGGCTACGAGGGTTGTTTCTAAAGTAATGAAAAATTAGATATGGTAATTTTTGTTATTTAATTTAAATAAATATAAAATAATTATTTTTTTTGTTTTAAATAAGTGAGCTAAGCTATATTCAGCTCTTTAAATATTTTTCTCCATTTAAATTATACATAATTTCACCATATTTTTTGAAATTGTTATTATAAAAAATATTTAAAACTAAAAATGGGAATATTTTATAACCAATTTTTAACAAAGGATGGGGAACAAACAATTTTGACAAATTTGTACTGATGAAGTTGTCTGTATCGATTTCAACAAGACAATAATTTCATTTCTCAGAGAACATCCCTCTCCAATGGAAGATTTCTTAAGTTCTTTAGTATTTGCTAATGGACTGATTGTCGCGCCGCTTCTCCAAACAAGGAAACAGTTGAGCTCTTTGGCATAAGTATGATAAATATGGTTTCATATTTTGTCGACGACTCATTTGCAGAGTAAGTCATTTGGTTCGAAGTATGCCCATTGTCAGTTTGTTGACAGTCTGTTTGTCTTTTGGTGAAAAGGTTTAAGGTAAAAAAGCAAAATTCCATATACAAAATAATTTTTGGAATTGAGTGCAAAAGGAAATTTAAACTGATAACAACAACTTTTAAAATATGTTTTTAACTCTTCGAATATCACTAAAAATTTGTTGCTAAGTTTATTTAAAAATTATTACCACTTTCTTATATATAATCCATATTTTAAATAATTTTATTTTTGGGGTTTTTGCTTTAATTTAATTAACATAATCTTGATAAAAATTTTAGCTATCTAGCCGAATTTGTAGTTAATAAAAAGCCGAGTTTGCCTAACAAAAGTGTGCTCTAAAATAATACAATAAGTGAAGCGAAATCAACGACTGTTGGGCATCGTCATGGGCACCCAAAGCCAACTGACTAAGCGAATTCAACACCAGAATCTCAACGATTCCAGGGTGTAAACTGGAAAAAATAAACAAACAAATGCCTCATTACATGCGAAATTAAATTTAAATGTTTGCTTAATGTGATTCCACAGTTGCCCCCGGGTGCTCAGGGCGATCAGGGTAAAAAAAAGGTATGTTGCCCAAAAAAAATAGAAGTTGAGGCGAAAAACGAGAAGGAGCCAACCAAACAAACCCAAGCACAAGCACATAAAATATAATTTCATTTTTGAAGCCCTGGGCTAACCAGGGCGCATTCCAGGATGAGGTCGGGTGGCGTCAATGCATGCTTAGAAATATTTCTGGTATTTTATTTAACTTTTTTGCTCTTTGTGGGATGTTGCGACTGAGTGGAGAAATTAGAATTCTGTGTGTGGTTGTGTGTGTGTGTATATGGATGTCTGCGGTCGCCGGTGGACGCCGACGGCGGTCGCATTTCCTATCCACAAACACCAGACGCTCGCCCACTTCAGAGCACAGCGAAAAATTTAATATATTTTTCTTTTGGGCGTCAGGGAAAAATCATGATAATTTCAATATTTTTGTTGCTGCTTGTCACGCTGACAGAGTTGACAGCGCGGGGCGTTTATTTGACAGCCGCCAGAGGGGGATTAGAGGTGGCAACCACGGCAGACGCTCAACGCTCAATTAAAATATAATTTTTGTCAAATAATACCAAAAATGAAATACCAGGACTGGGTAGCTCGGCAGCATTTCACATGGTCATAAATTAAAAACTTAATAACGAGCGTGGCGTGGCGCACAAATTCAAACCAGGACATGCCCAATACGCACATAGTTATGGTCCTGTCCCGGCAGACGCAAATCACATATTCCCTCTGGTTCCCTCTGTGCTTTGACCTCCTATCTTTCTCACTCACTCTCTCTCTCTCTCTCTCTTTCGTTGGGTATGGCTCATCCTGCGGCAGCAATAAATCGCTAACAGCAAATAAATCAACGCGCATAAATTCCAATGTTCAGCGACGAGCCTGACCCGACTTTATTTACGACATTGCGACAAAGACACTTACGGCAAAATGTTACGCCGGACAGCCAAACAGTCGGATAGGAAAATAGCAAAAAAAACTAAAAAAGGAACAAATAGCACAATATACTTTTTACAGAGCGAACTGAGGTCACTTGAGACGGGTTGCAATTTGTTAAACGAAGACAGTTTATTGTAGATCCCATGGAATCCCAATTTGAAAAAAAACTACAGATTAATAACTAATTTTAATTATTTTTATTTTTGTGTAAATTATTGAGATTAGTAAAATTGTTGTTTTCTATAAAATATACAGCTTATATTTAAATAGCTATATAGATAGGGATATGTAAGAAATAGAGGTCAGCATGAATTCACTCAAAATTTGAGTTCAAATGAATTAATTCGAACGATGTCGAATTGAGTGAGTGCGAGGCCCACTTTGAATTGAATTCGTTTGAGTGTGAGTGACATTAAGTTCTAAAATGACAGTTCCTTATCGAAATGAGTGAGAATGAAGGAATGTGCTATGTGAAAATAATGAATTTGAAATGGCCGAATTCGATCGAATGATTCGCAATTTTAACTGTCAACTAGCTGCTTTATTCACTTTGTTTCAATTTTCCTCCGGGTCGGTCGCAAAGGAATAATGACTTTGATTGTCTGGGTTGGTGGAATAAACAGAAAAATATTTTTCCCTCATTGCACAAAACAATCTGCATATGAATATTTTGTGTTAATAATAGAGAAGCGTTGTTTTATTGCCACCAACACAGACAATGTCAATAAAATTCTGTTTTCAGATTCAAACTTATATTTAAGACTCTTATTAATAATAAAAATTAGATTTTAATTTTATAAATTGTATTTATATTAAGCTGTATATTCCTCTCCATTGTTTTCTTTCTTATATTCATTACACACATTAAAACAGTAACAGAAAATACGCATGCCAAAAAGAAAATTTGAAAATTAGATCGAAATTCGAATCAAACTCGAATTAGCTCAAAACAAAGTAGCTTCGACTTCGCATTCGACTTCTCTCAATTCCTTTCGAACATGAATGCTTCGAGCTTCGTTTTAGCTCATTCATGCAGATTTCTAGAAAGAGTACACCCGTAAGGCGTAATTCTGCTTAGTTATCGCTTTCTTGGTCGTATCATCATTATTGCCTTTTTAAGGGAATACTGCCAGCCCTTAAATTCTTTCCAATTGACACCTTTGCCATTGGTGTTGTCCTTATATTTTCCTGCCAAATTACTGAAGGTATACAAGTTTATAAACAACTTTTAAAAGAACAAGTAAAATTTGTTTCATACCTGTCGTGACATTCGTTGTACCACCAGGCGCCAGTAAATTTTTCCGCGCAGCTATTCGGGTGGCGATCATTATCACGATCATAGGTTGAAAACTGCATCGTGTGTTGTATCTTGAGTGAGTCGCCTGCAGTTCCACTGGCTTTGCCCAGAGTGTGCAGAGCATATTGTTCATCCTCGTCGCCGATTGCAAATTTCTCATATGTCTGCGACTTTTCAATTCCCTCGAAGTCCTCGAGAACCACAAGCAACTCCTGGCTATATTCTGAAGTCAGAGCGTGTATTTTGTCCAGTCCCAAAAAGAACTCGCCATCCAGATCCCCGAATCCCTTCTTGTAGGTGTTCCAGTTTCGATAAAAGTCGACACTGCCATCCATTCGGCTCAAGATAACAGTCCAACCTCCACCCAGAGTCTGTGCATCGCAAGTCACTCTAAAGGGGTGCTTACTGTAGCTGGATATGAGAATCTCGTAGATTCCACTTGTCTTCGATTTTTCAGTTGCTTCGGCGCAATTACGTCCATAAGATTTCTGATTATATAGATGTGCTGTCTTCGTTAAATCATTAGGCAACTTTCCCTGTCGTTCTAATTCCGCTCTGAAAATATTTTTTGGCTTTGATTTTTATGCATTTTCAAATAACATAAATCTCACCTTAATTCGGATAACTGGGAACTTATTAAATGAAATGCTTTAGTCTCATTAAATTCTACTATCTGAATAGATTCACCAAATATTGTATAGATATTAATTAATAATATTGTGTAAACTATTTTCAACAGCATTTTTGCTGACTGTTTTAAACAGAATCCCGGCGAATACTGAACTGAAAGTGTAGATGAGCTCTTTTTAATATACACCTAAGTTTTATAGCCAATTCGACAATTATAAGTTTGCGATTTTCAAAGTCATGTTTTTATAATTTTTGCATACTATATATCTACATCAACATACATATAAATGGTTTTATCTGATATTTGTTCTTTATGGTGTGACACCAAGAAAAAACATTTTAATTATTCTTTGCATATATTAAATTATATAAATTTGGCAAGCTTTCAAAATGAAAGATTTATGAAAAATATGGAACATATAAAATGAATTATGATGACATTTAAATCGGGAACTTCTTCTGTATACAGCAATAGAAAGAACTAGTCGGCGGTGCTACAGTCGAGCGGTACTCGACTGTCGGAGACCCCGTACTTATTATAAAGATATCTCAAACAACAAAAAGATTTTCATACTAAGACTTAATTTGGACTGATCGTTCCTATGGCAGCTATATGATATAGTAATCCGATTTCAATCACATTTGGTCAGTATTTATGGGACCATCTTTTATACATATTCTGTCAGTTTGGTTGAAATATCTCAAACAGCAAAACAGTTTTCCATACTAAGACTTGATTTTCAACTGATTGTTCCTATGGGAGCTATATGATATAGTAGTTCGATTCCAACCAAATTTGGTCAGTGTGTATGGGTCCATCCCATATGCATATTCTGTCAGTTTAATTTAGTTATCTCAAACAACAAAAAAGATTTTCATACTAAGACTTGATTTTCGACTGATTGTTCCTATGGCAGCTATATGATATAGTAATCCGATTTCAATCAAATTTGGTCAGTATGTATGGGACCATCTTATATGCATATTCTGTCAGTTTGGTTGAAATATCTTAAACAGCAAAAAAGTTTTCCATACTAAGATTTGATTTTAAACTGATTGTTCCTATGGGAGCTATATGATATAGTAATCCGATTTCAATCAAATTTGGTTAGTATGTATGGGACCATCTTTTATGCATATTCTGTCAGTTTGGTTGAAATATCTCAAACAGCAAAAAAGTTTTCCATACTAAGACTTGATTTTCAACTGATTGTTCATATGGGAGCTATATGATATAGTGGTCCGATCCAAAATCTAAAACAAACTCGATCTGCTCTTAATATAGACGAACCTACATACCAAGTTTGGAGTCTCTAGCACTTATAGTCTCTGAGATCTAGGCGCTCTTACAGACGGACGGACGGACGGACAGACGGACAGACGGACATGGCTCAATCGACTCGGCTGTTGATGCTGATTATGAATATATATACTTTATGGGGTCTGCCACGCCTCCTTCTGCCTGTTACGCACATTTTTTTTTGTGACAAAGTTAATAGACCTCTTTACTTTTTTAAAGTACGGGGTCTAAAAACTAGTGGTCGGTGCTACAGTCGAGCACACTCGACAGTCGGAGACCCCGTACGTACTATGGAAAAGCAAACACTGCTTAAAAGACATTGAATATTCCCAATCTATAAGTTCGGTTGAGATACTAAAAAAAATTGCATACTAAATCTATATTTTCGATCAATCGTTCCTATGGCAGCTATATGATAGTGGTCTGATTTCAAGCAAATTTGGTCAGGATATATGGGACCATCTTATATGAATTTTTTGTTGGTTTGGTTCAGATATCTCAAACAACAAAAAAGATTTTTATACTAAGACTTGATTTTCGACTGATCGTTCCTATGGCAGCTATATGATATAGTGGTCTGATCCAAAATCTATAACAAGCTCGATCTGCGTGCAATATAGACAAACCTACATACCAAGCTTGGAGTCTCTAGCTCTTATAGTCTCTGAGATCTAGGCGTCAATACAGACGGACAGACGGACATGGCTATATCGACTCGGCTGTTGATGCTGATCAGGAATATATATACTTTATGCACATTTTTTTTGTGACAAAGTTAATAGACCCCTATACTTTTTTAAAGTTCAGGGTCTAAAAAAACAAATTTTGAGAATATCGACAGTTCTTGAACAAGCTGGAATCTATTTTGGTTGAAAATAACAAGAAAAGTTTGCAATTTGAAAAATATTTATGAATGAATTAAATTTTAGTTTCATTTCAAAGACTTTAAAAAAAATAGTTCCATAAGTCGAAAGTCTCTATAAGTCTAACTTTTTCTATGGTTCGACTGTATTTTCAGAGTGAATCTTCAATTTTAAGATTTTTTAAGATCTTTGCGTATGCAATAATGAATTCAATATATAGTTAAATTAGCTAAAAACTCATATGACTAAAATGCAGTTAGCATTTGCATATGTACATATATGTGTAAGTACATACACGAGTTTATTTATTGTAATGAGAAGGAAATTCCCATTCACGGAGCACCCAGCCAATGAACATGGAAAAGGTTGACCTCAGTGTCGTGGCAATGTGTCCGCATTCATATTGCGAGGCATGGAAAAATGTCATATACGCTGTTCGTGGTTAACCAGAAGCAGTTGCCAAGGGTTAAACGGGTTAACCCCCATGCAAAAATCGCAGTAAAAACAAAAAATAATAAAGGCAAAGGATGAGATGAGAAAGGTGACGCTGCCAGGCGACGAGTATATTTGGCGTATTAAAACAAAAGGATGCCGTGTTCAAGGCAAATAGACAAAAGGATATACACACACACACACACACACACACACATATGGAAGGCGCCAAATCAAGCGCTGATTTATGAGCAGTCAAAGGATTGCACAGGAGCCGAGAGTAAAAAGAATAACTCGGAAAAACTAACAAGGCGCACATATTAACACCCTTGTAAATGTGTAAAACCGCCGTGAAACGTATGGAGAATGCGGCAAAACAGAGAGACAGAGAGGGACGAAGACGAAGTCAACAAATCATAAAGGAAACAGCCTGTGGCGCAGTCATAGTCAAAGTAGATCCTGAACCCGTTCCCTAACTGGCAACTATTAGTTGAGCCACTCGGCGCCGCAAATTCCCAACTACGGTGATAATTTATTTATTTGGGATTATTTATTGCACATACATCATAATTTTGTGCCTCTGACGGCAACGCCCAGACCCAAGACTCTGGAAAATATTTTATTGCGTCTTCGTCTAGGTAAGAGAAGATGTATTTCTTCCATCTTCCTTCGTTTTCACTTCTTTTTATTTTTTGCCATATCCCAGCGATGAGCGGCCGAAGAAGAAATATAACTTTTAACAATGAAGGATGCGCCATAAATTAAAAATTCCAAACTTAAAAACGTAACAATAAATACAGGACGATACAACACAACGACAACAGGACATGCAGTTGATTTATTTCTGCTTTGGAAAATCTGAATTGAACCCAGCCCAAGCAGTCAGTTGCAATGCCAATCCCAATCCCAAACCCAATCCACATCCCGATTCCAAAGGCGATGCCAAAGCCAGATCCCAGATTCATCTTCCATTGATGCCAAGGTGCTGCTCAAACAGACGGAAGTATTTATTTCATAATCGTTATGAGATAATGAACAAAATGTTAACATATTGTAAGTTCGGGCTAGCTCGCAACTCAGATCATTCACACTAATAGATTGCAATGAATTTTGAAAAATACTGCAGTTTTCCCATTAAAAATTCAACAATATTAAATTTTGTTTATAATAAAATTGCATTAAAAAACATTTTTATAATTATAAATTTAAAATCTTAAATATTCTCATTATTTTTTTTAAAGTTTTTTATTAGATTTCAAAAGAAAATAAAAAAGAATAATAAACTATTACTTCCTTTTCCTGATAAATAGTAATAATAAGTAAAGATAGTTATTCATATTAAGGCAAGTACAAAACATTAAAAAATAAAAATAAATAAATTAAAACATATTCTGTTCTCTTATTTGATTTGAAAAAATTTGAAAATTAATTAAGAACGATTCTGAGTAAGAAAATGTGAATATTTTTGATCGACACACCACGCATCTAGATTTTAAAATCTCATAAATCCAAAGTGAATGATATAGCAAGAGCGTACCAAAAAAATAAGAAGTGCCAAAGAATGAAAAACCGAAAACACATAAAATACGTGGCGCATATTAAATTCTTATAAAATCAGGACGCAGGATACGCGGCAATGTGCGATTTCGAGGACATGCGGTAGGGGCGACTAGGGCGCTATTGTTGTAGATACTTTTATGATGCTGCCTCCGATGCCATTGTCTCCCCTCCCCCTCCCGCTGTTTCTCCCTCTCAACATCCCTCTGCCTCCTGCTGATGCCACGCAGCGCAATATTAAAAACTTGTTGCTAATAAAAGATACGGATATGGATGCGAACACGGCTGCCAAAGCAGCAGTTGATCATCATCATCCTGGATGATGATGATGATGATAATAATATGATGACATCAATGACATTTGCTGCGGTTCAATAAATTCGCAAGCGGCTGGAAAGAATAGTGTTTATAGCGCCTAAGTAGGCTGGGACAGACTCACTGCGCATTTAATTGTTGTATGTATGTATGGACGGGATGGGATGGCAGTTGTCAACACGAAACGCTTCTCATTGAGGCCCATTCAACAGTCATTGACGACACCGCTGGGACACCGCTGGCTTGGGTTCAGCTTTGACTAGGTTTGGATTTGGTTTTTGCTTTGGTTTTCTCTCCTTTTATTTCATTTCTGGGATCGGTTCGGGGTGTTGTTTAGCTGCCGGATAATCCGTTGCATGTTGCCGTTGCGCCGTTTTTGATTAAAATGACATGACACTCACTCACACACACACACACACTGACACTCACTTGTATACCATTTACAGCTTTGATTTGAATTTGAATTGTCTATAAGCTGCTCCCACTGACTGCTGTATTTGAAGTGCCAAAAAGCGCACTTTGTCCACTGCCTGTTTTTTTTATTCATATTTTTTTTGCATATTGTTGAGTGCGCGTTTTAGTGAAAGGATGCTAGTGCTATTTGTTTAGCCGCTTAGTTTACCATTTACCATTTGCCCATTGTTCTATGCCAAATAAATTGTGGCTCGATTTATGCCTAGTCCACAAGCCGTTTGAACTGTTTGTGTAAGCCTGTTTGCTTTTTACAGACACTAAAGCTGGCTTTTGGCACTACTACACATTCCTACATATTCAAGTATTATTTAAAGCAGCGGTGGGCACGAAATCTGAATTGGGGAGCAGTCGCTAGCTCCCGGAGCCCATGCGTGCCCACCGCTGATTTAAAGCGTCATTGGCAAGTATTGTGATATATTTATTCTAAATCAAATGATAAATTCTTATTAATTATTAAAGATATTAAACAAGTTTTATATTTTCTTTGGCTGATTTTTTTCCAATTTCCCAATTGTCCTATTCCTCAAAGGGATGTTTCATTGATAAGGAACCGACGTTATCTATTACCACCAGGTGCTTAAAAGTCTGGTGCAGCCAAGCTCGATAGTCGATGACTTCATCGCTTATGTGAATAATACGACCTGTAGTTAAGAAAGAATTAATATTTATTAACTAAAATAAAACAAGAGAGAAAGATTATTTTCGAAAAGCCGAAGAGTTGATACCCTTGCAGAGTTGCATTTTAAGCTTCGTCAGAATTTATAGGACGTACCAAATGCACAAATTTTAAGTTTGTTTGGAATATCTGAAGAAACAGCCAAGTTTTCAAACTCGTTCCTAAGACAGCTATAATAAATAGTTGTCAAATTTTGACCAAATTAGATAAGGATATATGGGACCAAACCAAAAGTATAAGTTGTGAGATTGTCTGAGTTATCTTAAGAAACAAAGTTTTTTAAACTAATGGTTGATTTCAAAAATATTATGTTTAATTTATGGCCTACAAAATTGAATAAAATTTAAAACTTAGTACATATTAAAATTATAGTAATACAGTCGAACTTCCCTAACTCGAATTTTCTCTAACTCAAAAAAAAAACGAGTCAGCTTGAGCAAATTTCATACAAATCTGCTTCCGTAACTCGAACTTCCATAAGTCGAATTTCTCAGTAACTCGATCAAAAGCTGCTTCTGTAAGTCGAATTTTTCGGAAAATGCCCAATAAAGTTTGCAATTTTTTTGCTGTTTAAGCTTTTGTTACCGGCTTGTTTGGATATGTAATATTGACGTACATTAACATTTGGTGATGGTATATGATAGAATATTGCATCAACAATTACATTGGCTTGTGAATTAGCTTCAGAAAAGACGAAAGCGTATCAGCGCAGGATTATTTTAATTCGAAAGTGGACCAAAAAAGTTGAAGTGGCTGAATAATATGGTATCTCAGCGAAAACAGTTTTCATTAATTTAAGAAATAGAAAATTAATTATGATGTCATTTGAATCGGAAACTTTTTCTGGATACAGCCCAATTTTTGAGAATATTGACAGGTCCTGAACAAACTGGAATAAATTTTTGTTAAAAATAACAAGAAAAGTTAACAATTTGAAATGTATTTATGAATGAATGAAATTGTAGTTTCTTTTAAAAGACTTTAGAAAAAATAATTCCCTAAGTCGAAGTCTCCCTAAGTCGAACTTTTTCTTTGGATAATGGTGATTCGAGTTAGGGAAGTTCGACTGTAATTATAATAATTTTTGTCGAATAGAAATGCAAATATTATTTGTGACTAGTGCATTAATCTAAAAAGATTTCCTTGATGAATTAATAAATAAATAAATTATGGAGTCTGTCACACCGCTTTTAATGCGATATAATTATAATACCCTCTGCAAAGGCATAAAAGATATATCTTCCAAATGTTCTTACCTAGTATGGAGCGGTTACTCGAAAAAGAGTCGTCCAGGGGATTCACAGCCTGGCTGAGCATACGATAGGCATATTGGAACGCCTGTTTGATGGCCACAATTCTGGAGCTGCCGCGTCCCAGATCGTTGCCGGGCTGCAGGGGATCGGGAATGCACAGAGGGGAGCGTAGATTGCCACGCATGAAATAACCGCCGCCATTTTCAATGGATATTTCAATTTGTGAGTAATTAAAGCGCAGTCCATACAGCTCAAAGAATTCAAGAAGCAGAACGCCAAAATTAGTTTTCTCATTGCACAAATATCGCGAATGGAGTTGCAGAAAGCTAATGCACATCATGATTAACGAATAGGACGAGATGCCGCCAGAGAAGACCTCGTTTAAGCCACGTTGCTGTAGGAATTGCTTGAGGACCATTACCAACTTGCCAAGTCCTTGATAATCGCGCTTCAAGAACTTGATCAGCTCTGCGGACTGTACACCGTTTTGCATATTGAAGGATATGTCCACTTTTATCTTGGTTGCACGGTCCGTAAATTTAATAATCGGCACTTGTGCCTTATCCACCACAAACATTGTGCTCCTATCGGCAAAGCCACGATCAATAAGCTCCGATTCCAAAGTGCGCAGTGGCAGCTTTTCCCACAGGCCTGCGAGTTGAGAGGGAGAGTGAAAGAGAGGGGCATCATCGAATGTCTCTTTCTTAACTACTCACCTATCACAACAATATCAATATCCGAGTTGGGCAACAGCAGGCCCGTCCGAAAGGAGCCAAAGATCTCAACCAGAGCTTGTGGCCACAGATCGTGAATCAGGTTCTCAACGCGTTTCACGAGTTCGTTGCGTACCGCGTGCTCACATGGTGTGGGCAGTATATACTGATAGAAGTGATCGATCTCCTCGTGCAATCCAATTACGCCGTCGCCGTAGTTGTAATCAGTATTTCGCCAGGGGCAATTTCTGTATTTCGACATTCTTTCCAATTGAATATTTATTTACTCGAAATTAACGAAACTTTCGCAGATTCAAGAAAACAAAAGTTACAGCGTTGCCACGTGCTCACAAATAAATCAACAACGCTTTAGCGTTGCCACCTGCGTTTCAGAGCACTGTTTTCAAATATCGAACAGTCACTCTCAGCTTAGAGATGCACACGTGCCGCTGTCAACAAGACACGAGCAGTGATGCCAAATTGGCTTTTTTTCGGATAGATTTGTCTGGTTTTTAACTGCTTTAGCCGGAGAAAAATCTCAAACAGCTTCTATCCGAAAATTTGGCTTTTTTTAAATTCAATTAATAGCCTTTCCTCACTAATGTACATTTTATAAAAATATCGGAGCTATCGATAAGTATGCAACTGTCTGTCCTCATAGCATAGCATTTACAAAACATTTGTGATTTGTTTACAAATTCGTTTGACAACTGAAATTAAAAATTCGAGAAAACAAATGGAAGGATTTTAAGAAAACTTCGCTGCTTAGGACATAATATCTGACGGTCAGGAGATCATCTAACTTTTCCCGACTGGAAAACCATTCGGAAAACCCATTGCAAAGGGAACCCAAAGTGAAAACACAATTTCCACGATCTTTCATTAAACAAGGGGTTGCCGTAGCTCTCTATGGGTTGGGATCGTCTGTGGAATAACGAAAATTGGAGACAACGTACTTATACTCGTAGTATGGTATCAGCGCAACTAGAGCAAGAGTCAGGAATTCTTAGATTCTGATAATTCATTATTGGTAAAAACAAGTCGTAGTGCCCTTATCAGATACGTCTTGTACAATACAACGGATTCTAATAAATATTAGAATATTTACCAATAAGCACTACTTTTATATTTATTCTTTTTTAATGAACTATCATGAGAAACTGTATCGATTTAATAATAATTGTTGCGATCGCCAATGTGTAATGTTGACTCATGTAGCCATAAGTCGGTTTTTGATTTCTTTTGCTGTTAACTGCAGCATTTTATCATAACTACATTCTTCATTAATTTAAAATAAAGTTCAGTTTTTTACAGTTTGAAATTTGGCGCCAAAATTTGAGAAATCTAGTGAGTAGTACATTCTCAAATTAAAAAAAAAACTTCAAATATCGATTGAACTCCGATGAATATCGCATTGATTTTAAAAAATGTAGTTACATTCCTCAGAAATGTACTATTCTCCCACCACTAGATCCCATATGAAATGTATAGAAAAAAAGTAGCATTCGCTCCAAAAATGCTAAAATGCTGAAATGTAGTTTCAGTGAGGAAAGGCTATAAATTGAATACAAATAGGATTCTATACTGCCAATTTTGGAATTTTTTTGAAAATGGAAACGATATAAAGGAGAAAACACTTTCCCAGTACACCAAAATTCACCTCTAAATATGGGAGAATGTTGAAAATACGTAAAAATTTTGGTCCGTAGCAAACAAATATCGAGACTCTGCAGGCAGTAACCCTTTTTCAGAAGTGGTCACTTTCACTCTGTCTCTTTTATCGTTGCCTTGGTCAAACGCTGAAGTAGAGAAGGTTTTTAGCCAAGTTAGCTTGGTAAAAACTAAATTAAGGACTAATAGAGACGTTAAATGCTATTTTAACAATTAGGTAAATATATAAATTATACAATTATATTATTAATAAAAAAGTAATTTAAAAATATGTTGCCTTTTTTCTGTCTTTGTTTGAGTTTTTCAGTTTTTTGTTCCGGTTATTTTGGTCGTTTTGTCTTTGTTTCCAGAAAATGTTTTGCATTACTGGACACGAATATTAATACCCAATTCACACTGAACAACATCTAACATCTGCCATCAAAATTTTGTGATGTGCCTATAGTTTTACCCGTGCCAAAATTTCTCCATCCGTTCCGCCATCTCCTATTGATGTTTCTATTTCATAAGTTTCTAATCGGTTTGAGTCGATTTTCTTCAAATGCAACACTAGAAATTTTACATGCAATGGCAAAAACAAATGGAACAACAAAGAAAACAATGAGAATTGGCTAAATCATGTAAGTAAAATGGGTTTTATAGAATTTTCGCTATCTAATGATTTTTTTTTAAACTAAAAGAGCTCAAGAAAATAATTGCTAGCAGAATATTGTAGATCTAAGAGGAGCGCTCATAAGGTCCCACATTAATGGCGCAAACGCTCGAAAACCAGATATGCTAGTGGTTGGATGGATGTCCGCACAAAAATAAACTTGCCGACTATTTATTTCTGCAGCAAGTTTATGTAATTGATTATATTAGTACGCAAATATTGCACAGTTTTTGCAGTTTTTAATGGAACGTATGGAAGACTCAATCGAGTTTGAGCATTTCAATAAAATAATGTAATAAATTTAAGAAATTAATTTTCGAAATATATCACGGGAGCCTTTTATATTTTTTTCAGCCTCTCCTCCAGTTATGCTTGGACTGAACCGATTTTCATACGTACAATTTTTTGATCATGATATCATAATATCAATTATGTAATATGATTTTCTTAAATTTAAGAGTGATTTAAGGAAATCATGTTTCTATAATTTTTGAGGTGTCCAAATATTAACCACTCCACTCTATGTAAATGCGATCACTCTAAATCCAACAAGATGTAAACCTACAATTGACATAAAAAAACCAAATTCTTTTCCTAATTGCTACCGAATCAATGCCATTAAAATGCCAATCAATTATTAAAAATCCACATGAATAAACATGAAGAACGTAATTATGATAATTGCTGTAAATTGCATATGCCCGAAAAAAAAAGTGAAAACAAACAACAACAGCAGGAAGTCATAAGAGTTAAGGAAAACAGAAAAAGAGTAGAAAAAAATACCAGCTATTGTCTCCGGCACACTGCAGGGCGGCTCTAGGGAGTTTGGATTTAGCATGTGAGCACCGAGCATCGAGTACCGCCCATCGTTCCAATGAAACGCCCACGACCACGCCCACACCCAGTCCGTTTTTAGGAAGCCGCAAACACACATGGGAATAAGCGGCTGAGACTTGGATTTCAACACCAAACTTATTACAGATTCTGACGTTGAAATTACTTAATCAAAGTTGGATTATCTGCAGAGCAGCTCAGGCAAGTAAACAGGACGAAAAAGATTTGAATTGGGGAATGGGTTTGGACATTGGCCCTGGGCATTGTATGGCTTTCATTTGAATTAAAACCGCCAGCGCCCGAAAGTCGGCAGCAAGTTTGACAGATTTCCTGCAACTGCCGGCAACAGCATGGGGCATTTGGCACACATACTACTTGTAAACTCGTAATAAGTATAAGTATATACACAGAAAACAATAATCATTCTAAAATTCAGGTTTAGCACTCTTTAAAATATACACTACTGGCCAAATTAATAAGTACGATCTTTCTTTTACTATAACAGTGACTGTAAAAAAAAATTTTCAAATATCTTTTCGCTTATATTTTGTATATTTTTTTTAAAATTGCTTAAAAGGCACTTATTGTATAAAAATTACGAATTATTGCCTTTTAAGCAATTTTCAAAAAATTATAAAAAATATAAGCGAAAAGACTTTTGTAAATTTTTTTGTGAAGTCACTCCTGAAATTGTTTGAAGAATGTTTTTGCATCCCAACATTTTTTGTAAAAAATCGAGGAAAAAAGTTTTTAAAGTTGACTTTTTTTAAAATTTGAATATTTCAATGGGTACTTAATGGGTTAAGTTCAAACGGAATTTAGATGACCTTTCCAAATATATTTTTTAAATTGGAAGACTTGACTTACAGCTGTTATAGTAAAAGAAAGAGTGTACTTATTAATTTGGCCAGTAGTGTATATGCTATTTTAAGCATGTTTTCGAAATATTGTTCTTTAATTAACAGAATATACGGCTAAAATGGCAAACAATCAGCATCATTATTATCAAAAAAGAAACCTAAAGAGATTTAATATAAATATCGCATTTGAATCAGGATTTCATACTGGGTTTATCGAACGTCTGACTTTTTTCCGGAAGCCCGAATCTTTTTTTCAGTGTACCAACTGCCAGTCTGTTCGAGCTTCTCCAACTCCAATTCTACGCTCTGCAGCCAGTACAGGCTCAGCTGAACTAAATTAAATTCCATGTCTAATGCTCGCACAAGGATTAGGCCAAACAACGCCTCATCACCTCGTTGCCTCAGACGGGTAATATTAAATAATTTTCCGTCGGCTTCAGCAGCTCACACACACAGAGACACACACAGACACACTCAGGACACATATGCCATGAATTCGTTCATTGTTTTGCATCGAGTGGAGTGCCAGGCTGTCCCAGGCTGTATCAGGAGCACTCGTAGCCACAGATTAAAGTCTCCCGTGGTGAACTTAATATAAAAGCGCAGGACGAGCCAACCAGGACAACGGCAAGAGAGAGAGAGACTATTTACGTAGGTAGAATGTTCAGCTCAAATCTTTTTTCGAGTGCGAGACATTAGCAGCAATAGAGCAACAACAACAACAACAACAGAAACAGCAACAACAACTGTCAGCCATCGCACACAGATAACGCATATGTTTACTTGTGTTGGAGTAACAGGACTTATTTTACTTATATATTGCATGGTGCAGAATACCGAAAGCCCCACTAAACTCACTCCCTCCCCCCATCCCCCCCTCTCTCTCTCTTCAGAGGCCAACAAAAACCATTGGACAGAGCAAAGAGCTCGCCAAGCGCCAAATAATCAAAGGACTTAAGTCGGCTCAGCCGTTCAAAACCGCCGCAGCTTTTGGGGTGGAGTGTATCCAGTAAAAAAAAAATATTATAACACTGCATCAGCGCGGGGGCATCTTGGGAACTTAAAGACTGCTCTCAGACCTTTTTTCTGGGCAGTCTGGAGGTTTGCCCCTAATACAAATAGTTTGAAAAGTGTTTAAAGGTTCATATTATTTAAAATAATTGCAAGCACTAAAGCGATAAAGCGAAACTAAATGCAAGTTAAACCATTTAGGGCCGTTTTTTTTAATGTACATTGTTATAAGTTTTATTCAACAAATAATATGAAATTTGACATTAATTTCTATACATTTTACGTCAATTTCTCTTTTCAATAGTTATCAATCACCTTTTTTAGACATTTTCGTTTTGAAAATAACGAGCTTTAGTTTAGTTCATTTTATTTTTAAAATATCCAGATTATTCTGTTTTTTACTATTGTTTATTAATATTGAACTAAAGAGAAAATATAAACATTCAAAAATGTAATTTGTTTATTAATTATGTATTATTGAATTATGAACAGAAAAACATAAATGAAACAATTTTTTGTGAGTCAATTAACAAACAATTTGCAGTACATTTTTCGGCAATCAAACTATTTTAATTTATATTATTATAAAAAAAAATATATATTTTATATAAATCGTTTTTCAATCTATGAGTTTTAATAAAAAATTTCCAATATTCTCTTATTATAAATAATTAAAAACTACTAACTTAAAATTCGAAATGGATATTTTATTAATTTCTTCTACTTGTAACTTCTAAAAGACTTTTACGTAATAGATTATATAAGTTTTCCCACATTTAATAAACGAAATAATTTACATATATAGGCATTGATTAATCTAAATAATTATTACCTAATTTCTGAAGCCCTTGAAGTAATAAGTGCCAAAAATTACAATCCATTGCAGAACATTGAAATGCGTACCAAACGATATGCCCAAGAGACACGAGTTCTGTATATCTAGTCCGATAAACTTCATTATGCATCTGAAGACCAAACTGGACATTAGGACTAGTACCGGCATATACTGCCAGAGTTTCGAGATGGGTCTTCCACGAAAGATGACAAATCGTGGAAGATTCTCATCGGGTTCAAAATTATTGTATAATCCATCGCCCGCTCCAATCTGGTTGACATTTGACCGGAGTTCAGGGGTTATGGTCATCAACACATCTATTTCGGGATGCCCTTCATATCTGTGTGCCTCCGTCTGTCTGACAGGACTGTGTAGAAATACATCCAAAATATGTTCATTTGGCATTTCCATAACTTTCGTTTAATTTTTAAAAAATTTTAATGCTCTAAAATTTAGGTTTTGTTTTGAGTAATTTTCAAATGAACACTAACTAATTCATTGTTGAACAGCATTTAAATTTAATTTTAGCTACAAATGTTACTTCTTTTATATGGAAATCTTTGCATGAATATGCTATGTTTGAGAGAGTCGGCTCCTTTATTTTTTGAAAATTAATGAGTTGCATTTTTAATGAAGCAAAAAACGGCAATTACTCAGATTTATCAACACTATTGCAAACGCAGATGATAATATGGGAGTACCTTTTAGAAAGAAGGTTGGGGAAGCTGCAGTCAGAACGAGCATAAAATCGCTTAAATGCAAAACTCATTAAAATAATTGCAAAATGCAAAAGTATAACAAACTCGTGGAGGGGTTTGAGGAGCGGGTTTCGGGCGATGCAAACACAGAACGCACACTCATTAAACCAACCATAAATAATTAACAAAACAATTTATTTTCAAGGATATATGCAGGACGACGAGCATGTGGAGTGAGTGAGCTCCCTTGCTGTCCCCTGTCTATAATTGCGCCGCATTATCCCTGCGACTGAGAGAATGCATTCCGTACGCTCTATGCAAACTTCAAAGCTCATTTATGTGAGCGTCTGAGGATGGCAAAAAGATGAAAAGCCAAAAAAATCTGCTCTGTGCACAATCTGGTTGGCAAGCAAGCAAGCAAACAAACAAACAAACAAACCCGCCGGCTCGAAAGTCAACAAACTGCCGGCATCGTTGGCCACTGATGCGCGATATCTGAAAACACTTAGCCACATGACGCATACGCAACGTGGTACGTGGTCATGTGTGGGCTAGTCTACTGTGGGTAGTTTGCGAGTCATTAAAAGTAAATAACCTCAAAGCAAGCGGCGCACTCTTCTGGCACTTGAACCACGTCAACATTTGCCTGCCACATTCGGACCTGGCTAGAAAGTAATGCCCACTCTGACGATCTGTCATCATGGCCATGTCCAGGCCAAGCGCTTCAGTGGCTCACACGTGTCGCCCGCGTTCTTGTGTTGTGCGCCATTTGTCCGCAAACACTTGTAATTAATTGCGCATGGCCGGCAAAAGTCATCACTGCATTTCCCGCTCAGTCAGCCCACTAAATGCTTACACACAATCCCCAATGCCCTGACCCCTGACCCCTCTCGCTGTCCTTGTCGAGCTGATGGCAGCTAAAGCCAAAGGTTATGTGGGTGCCAAAGTACTTTGCCGGCAGCAGATGTGTCTCAGAACATGTGCAGAGTAATGTAACTGTACTGGCTGTAAATATAGTGGAAGAAAGATATTGAAGTATAAACAGAAACTGTTTTTTACGAAATATGTATAGAAATTATTATAGAAATTCAGTTGAGTTTCCAGCAACAATCTTATCATTTCCTCTTGTCAATCGATTATAATTAAAGAAATAAGTATATCACATTGCACTTCATTCAGAAGGAGAGTTTCTCTTATAGCTTAAACATTTAGCTGCAAAAAAGAATCTTTGATCTTAGATGGAAAAAAGATATCAATATTTACGAAACAAAAATTATTTGAATATAATTTAAGTAACTTCTTATATTTGTAAAACAACTTGTTTCTGCTGGTTTTTACTACTTAGGGCCGTATTTTCAATGTCTCAATAAAGTTAAAAACAGTAGTAGTTCACATAGGATTATAAGTCAAATTATATGTTCCATAAGAATCAATCAATTTATATATTTATATTATATATCACGAAAAATTGTGAATGGAAAAAGTTTTCAAATTGTGGCAACGCTGTTCTGTAATGCAGTGAACTTTTGGGTGACATTAAAAAATTACAAAATGAAAAGACAGAATTATGCAAATTCAACACCGAAAAAATAGAGAAAGTGCAGAATCTTTAAATAAATGAACTGTTATCCAACTCGTTGAAAAAAATGTTGTCTGGAATGGTAGATTCTTTTAGTCTTGGTAACATTCATCTCTTCATCCGAATCTTTCAAAGAGTCAATTAAAAGCTATATTTGCAATTTTATTTTTATTTTTCGGAGCTCCGGCTTTCAAACTACTTTTTCAGCTGCCTTCTCAACTGCTTCCTCAACTGCTTTTAATATCAGACGTATTTGGCCAATATGTCAGATGAAGCACCCAATAGAGCTAATATATAACATTGCCTACTAAGCTACTGAAAAAACGAAATTGCCTCAATATGACAGATCGTCTAACATTTAAGTTTTATATGTTCATTGAAAAAACGGCCCTTAGATACGTAGGTATAATCATATTAGCCTTGGAATACATATATGAGTAGTTAAATATATGTAAGTGTTAAGCTTAGTACACAAGCTAACTAAATTTTTCGCGGCGTATAGTGCTCAATATTTAGCTGTCGACCCAGTGTTGCCAGTGCAACACGGAAAAATAGCAAAAAGTTGAGTGGTAACTCTATGCGTCAACAGCGGTTTATTTTAAATATGAACATGCCAAACGGATTTTTATAAAAAAAAAAAGATAATAGGCATAATAATTTGTTGTTTGTTTTTCATTAATAAAGAAATTCACTTAAAATATACAAATGTTAACATTAATCAAAAATTAGAGTTTACATAATATATCTTCAATATTTTCTTCATCATCGTTTGGATAATAGTCTTGCTGTACTATTTTGGTTAGGCAGCTGGGGGGTAATTGGTAATTAAAACAGCACTTATTCTGTCCCTCCATAAAGTTGGTGTGCTTTTTTGTAGCACTATGTGCACGCAAATCACTTAATTTTGCAGTTATGCTGCATTTACGAGCCCAAACTACAATTAATTCGTACGCCCTTTTTTTGACTTTAATAGCTATTTAAGTCAATTCTTCACAGTAAAAAATATATTTTTGGAAAGGTCTTTTAAATTCCGTTTAAATGGTGCAAAACTTTCCTTAACCCATTAAGTATTTCTAAGAGTGACGGCAAAAAAAAAAATTTCAAAAATCTTTTCGCTAGTATTTTTTTTATGATTTTTTGAAAATTGCCATTTTAACCCATTTTTCCTACTTTTCATACAAAAAGTGGCTTTTTAGCAATTTTCAAATAATCATAAAAAATACTAGATAATTTTTAACATTTCAACCGTCAAACTCAATTAAAACAGTTCTCAAAATTGATAAAAACAACATATTAACAAAAGATGTTTAAATTTGCTAAAAAATCTAGAATTCCCGCTGCCCGCTGTTTTCAAATTTTTCCCGCAAACATACTTAAAAAAAATCCAAATCTGACGGGAAAAAGGCGGAAATGACATCACTGCTGCGGACACCCGATCGTAGCTAAATGTCAAGTGCTTCTTCTTCACTTTACGCCAGCGTTTTTTTTATATGGAGTTTGAGCTTACGCCAGGCCTTTTTTTGAGTTTGCGCACTATGCTTTATTCATATATTTTATATTAAAACGCTTGTAACATAAAATTTAAAAAAAATATGGTAAATAAATTAATTACGCGTGAGTTGCTTTTTGAGTCCTTCTTTTTTTTCTGAGTGTATAATTTTCTGAAATAAATAAACTATATTAAAGGCTAGAAACAATATATTCATTATAGGTTTAAAAGTAATTTTCCTTAAGCGTTAATAAAAATATGCATTTTAATAATATATTAACTTGGCAGATTCCAACAACAGTTATACAAGAATATACATTAGGGTGGGTTAATTTGTATGGACCAAAAAAAACGCACCTTGCGGTTATTAAAATCGTAATCTACGGTGAATTCTAAGAAGATTTGCCCAAGAAACCATAGGTCTAAAATCATTTTCGAGCTTCCGATTTTTAACGAGAAACCCGATATCTTACCTAGTTCAAAAGATACAGATGTTTGCCACCAACATCGGCCGAAAATAATCGCGTGCTGGTACAAAATACGAGCAAAATACATATAAAATGGTACAAAATTTAAATGTATTTTGCTCGTATTTTGTACCAACATGCGTTTCTTTTCGGCCGGTGTTGGTGGCAAACATCTGTAACTTTTGAACTAGGTTAGATATCGGGTTGAAACTTGAACTATATATTCTAAATACTTCAAAGCATTTTTTGAGAGAAAAATGAAAGTGTGCATGGCACTAAAAAGGGCGTAAATTTACGGTCAAATGCAAATTAATGCCAATTTTATCAATTTATTTATTAAATAATATTTTTTTAAATTTCAAAAGAATTAATAAAAATAAATTTTTAATTTTTTATTTAAATTTTTTATTTTTAAGAATTAATAATTTTCTTGAAAAAATGTTAAGTGAAATAACATACTTTTTGTGCACTCGCTTAGGTATCTAAGCGTGTTTTAAATGACAAAAAAATATGAAAAGTTTCTCGTTAAAAATCGGAAGCTCGAAAATGATTTTAGACCTATGGTTTCTTGGGCAAATCTTCTTAGAATTCTACGTAGATTACGATTTTGATAACCGCATTGGGTTGAAAAAATTGACCCACCCTAATATACATACTACCGTATTATAAAAAGATATTGATTTAGTCTAATCTACGCATCTGCATTTTATTTATTAATAATAGGACCTTGTTATGTCAAAAAGATTAAGGTTGAGAATATTTCGATCTGTATATTTGCAAAAACTATAAAATAGGATCTATACTTAAGGAACATGATGTCAGTAGCAAACGTTAGTTTTACTAACTTCAATATAATTATTTAAGTAAATTAATTGTTACATTTAATAGTTGAAGCATCGTTAGTCGAACTTTTGACATTAGCTTGAAGTGTGAGGGACTCAGTGTTGAAATTGTTCAGCATTTGTCATTCTCTAAACCAGGGACTAAAACCGAAACGAATATCGGTTTCAGTTACGGTTTCGGTTATGTTCGCGGTGTCCGCAGCAGTGATGTCATTTCCGCCTTTTTCCCGTCAGATTTGGATTTTTTTTAAGTATGTTTGCGGGAAAAATTTGAAAACAGCGGGCAGCGGGAATTCTAGATTTTTTAGCAAATTTAAACATCTTTTGTTAATATGTTGTTTTTATCAATTTTGAGAACTGTTTTAATTGAGTTTGACGGTTGAAATGTTAAAAATTATCTAGTATTTTTTATGATTATTTGAAAATTGCTAAAAAGCCACTTTTTGTATGAAAAGTAGGAAAAATGGGTTAAAATGGCAATTTTCAAAAAATCATAAAAAAAATACTAGCGAAAAGATTTTTGAAATTTTTTTTTTTGCCGTCACTCTTAGAAATACTTAATGGGTTAAGGAAAGTTTTGCACCATTTAAACGGAATTTAAAAGACCTTTCCAAAAATATATTTTTTACTGTGAAGAATTGACTTAAATAGCTATTAAAGTCAAAAAAAGGGCGTACGAATTAATTGTAGTTTGGGCTCGTAAATGCAGCATAACTGCAAAATTAAGTGATTTGCGTGCACATAGTGCTACAAAAAAGCACACCAACTTTATGGAGGGACAGAATAAGTGCTGTTTTAATTACCAATTACCCCCCAGCCTGCCTAACCAAAATAGTACAGCAAGACTATTATCCAAACGATGATGAAGAAAATATTGAAGATATATTATGTAAACTCTAATTTTTGATTAATGTTAACATTTGTATATTTTAAGTGAATTTCTTTATTAATGAAAAACAAACAACAAATTATTATGCCTATTATCTTTTTTTTTTATAAAAATCCGTTTGGCATGTTCATATTTAAAATAAACCGCTGTTGACGCATAGAGTTACCACTCAACTTTTTGCTATTTTTCCGTGTTGCACTGGCAACACTGGGTCGACAGCTAAATATTGAGCACTATACGCCGCGAAAAATTTAGTTAGCAGAGTTCTTGGAGTAGAGTTATTGTAAATTATCTGAATAACAAAAGTTTTGATTTGCAAAATAGTATTTTTAAAAAGGATTAGGACTAAGGGCTGTTTTTTCAATAAACATAAGAACCTTAAATGTTCGACAATCTGTCAAATTGAGGCAATTTCGTTTTTTTAATAACCTAGTAGGCAATGTTATATATAAGCTCTATTGGGTGCTTCTTCTGACATATTGGCCAAATACGTCTGATAGTAAAATCAGTTGAGGAAGCAGTAGAGAAGGCATTTGAAAAAGCAGTTTGAAAGCCGAAACTCCGAAATAAAAAATAAAAATGCAAATATAGCTTTTCATTGACTCTTTGGAAGATTCGGATGAAGAGATGAATGTTGCCAAGATTAAAAGAATCTACCATTCCAGACAAAATGTTTTCAGCGAGTTGGATAACAGTGCATTTATTTGAAGATTCTTCTTTTTAAAATAAACTTAAGCAAGCTCAGCCACTTCCTCTATTTTTTCGGTGTTGAATTTGCATAGTTCTGACTTTTCTTTGTGTAATTTTTCAATGTCACCCAAAAATTCTCTGCTTTACTGAACAGCGTTGCCACATTTTGAAAACTTTTTCCATTCACAATTTCACGTGATATATAAATTTATAAATTTATTGAAAAACCCAAATTTCTTATGGATCATATAGTTTGACTTATAATCCTTAGTGAACTACTTGTGTTTATGACTTTATTGAGACATTGAAAAAACTGGCCTAAGTTATATTTTAATTTAATATTGTTTTTGGCTCTTGGTATAAAAAAAACAATGCACTGTGGGAAGAATGTATACATTAGCCTGTATTATTTAAAATTGTTGTTTGCCAAATGTGATATTCTTAACCAATCTATTCGATTATCAATTATTGAGGCACCATTTTGATAATTTTAGCTTAAGTTATTTGCACACTTGTTACTAACTATTTCAATTATTAGATTAATTTGCTTTTTTTTTAATTAATAGTATGTTTTGTGTTATAATAAATTAAATGTAAATGGTAATTTAAAATGAATAACTAAAAATTAATCTG
>JBAMBL010001185.1:0-55524 GCA_037043405.1 Drosophila subquinaria | reverse complement strand
TTTTTTCCAGTGCTATGTGTACCCATAGAAATTTTTTGAAAAAGTGGGCATGTCAAAATCTCCGCCCCAATTTTTTTTTTTTTAATTTTATGCTCACAACCATTTATAAGAGCACACAACTTCCTTTGTCAAAAAATTACTTTTTCTCTTTATTGCTAATAATAAACAAGGTCAAAGCTTGTTATTTGAAATAAAAATTATGAGCTTAGTAGCTTTTATACATACAAAAAAAAAAAAAAAAAATTAAGGGCGGGGGTGGCGACACGCCCACTTTTCCAAAAATATTTCTGAGGGTGTACATAATATTAATAAAAAAGTCGCATTGAAAAACCTAGCTTATTTTAAAAGTTATTAATAAATATTCGATTTTTCGGATTTCGCCCCATAGTGCACTGTGCTATGTCATAATTAAAATGTTGCAAACATTTTGTTCATTGCATACATTTGGGCATGAACAATTGTATAATTCTCAAACAGCTCTAGCACTGTTTAGGGATATAAACTGACATTATACATATAGATTGGCAGTCGACAACTGGTCCATCGATGTTTTCGATTTTTTTAAAAAAAGCATTGAAGAAAACATCGATGTTTCTAAATAAAAATCCTTTACAATTGAAACAACAAAAATTAATAGTTTTTATTTTTAAAGTCCCTGTTTTTGTTGATGAACAATAATTTGTCCACTACTCTAGGACAAAGTCTTGTCCTGCCATCTGTCCATAGATCTGTAGTTAATCCAACATATTCAACAGCGGCTAAGACTAAACGCACTTTGAGCTTTATTAGATCATATTCGTTGGGAAGAACTGCATCACGCAAATGGGTTGTGCTCGGCAACTTATAGCGTGAGTCCAATTCGTGTACAAGTTCAACAAATCCTTCATCACCAACACAACTAAAAGGTCTGACGTCTTTAGCTATCGCACCCTTCGTGCTGCTTTCGTCAGTAGCGCGGACTGCCGTCCGCAGTGATCATATTCATGACTTTTTGATCAAGTTTTTGTTTTCTCATAGAGTCATTGCTATAGGTTGGCTCATTGTTCAGAAAAACTTTCATGGATTTTTGCATTTGACCCTTTTCAGAATGCAGGCGACTCGGATGCAAGCGTTTAATGTGGTCAAGAAGGTTTGTTGTGTTTCCAGCTGTCTTTAACCATTTACCACAGTAGTTACAAATACCATGAGTGTTTAAGCTGCGTTTTTTAAAATGATCCCACGCAACCGAACGCTCTCTCTTTCGCTTTGGAGCTACACCTCCTCCTCCACTTTCGCTTCCTTTGCAGGTTTCTTTCATATTAAATAAACAAATACATAGAGCATGTTAGTATACTGAATGCAATACACAACGTTACTTAAATAAACTAATTAGTAATTATGCGGTGCGGAATAACTTAATTTCGCGCCATAAAAACATTCGATAGTGACTTAACAAACATCGATTGTTCCGATGTTTTGCAAACATCGATGACATCGATGTTTCACTCGATGTTTCTCGACCTCTACAACCAACATGGCAACGAAATATTTAGACCCCGTACTTTAAAAAAGTAAAGGGGTCTATTAACTTTGTCACAAAAAAATATGTGCGTAACAGGCAAAAGGAGGCGTGGCAGACCCCATAAAGTATATATATTCTTGATCAGCATCAACAGCCGAGTTGATATAGCCATGTCCGTCTGTCCGTCCGTCTGTCTGTCTGTCTGTCCGTCTGTCCGTCTGTAAGAGCGCCTAGATCTCAGAGACTATAAGAGCTAGAGACTCCAAACTTGGTATGTAGGTGCGTCTATATTGTAAGCAGATCGAGTTTGTTTTAGATTTTGGATCAGACCACTATATCATATAGCTCCCATAGAAACAATCAGTTGAAAATCAAGTCTTAGTATGGACATTTTTTTGCTGTTTGAGATATTTCAACCAAACTGACAGAATATGCATAAAAGGTGGTCCCATACATACTGACCAAATTTGATTGAAATCGGATTACTATATCATATAGCTGCCATAGGAACAATCAGTCGAAAATCAAGTCTTAGTATGAAAATCTTTTTTGTTGTTTGAGATAACTAAATTAAACTGACAGAATATGCATATGGTATGAACCCATACATACTGACCAAATTTGGTTTTAATCGAACTACTATATCATATAGCTCCCATAGGAACAATCAGATGAAAATCATGTCTTAGTATGAAAATCTTTTCTGTTGTTTGAGATAACTGAAATAAACTGACAGAATATGCACATGGGATGGTCCCAAACATACTGACCAAATTTGGTTGGAATCGAACTACTATATCATATAGATCTCATAGGAACAATCAGTTGAAAATCAAGTCTTAGTATGGAAAACTTTTTTGCTGTTTGAGATATTTCAACCAAACTGACGATCAGTCCAAATAAAGTCTTAGTATGAAAATCTTTTTGTTGTTTGAGATATCTTTATAATAAGTACGGGGTCTCCGACAGTCGAGTACCGCTCGACTGTAGCACCGCCGACTAGTTTTATTATTATTTAATATAAACAGGGACTGAAAATAACTGTTATTGATCAAAATTTCATCACAAAAAATCACATATAAGGACTAATGCGATTTTTGTTTAAAATACATCAAATTGTTTGTAAAAACAGTATCTCTGCAAACAGCCAAAAAACTTATATTTGGTATTAAAAAAAATAAAAGTCTCGAAAGACTTTTATTTGTGAGGAAATAAAATAAAAGTCTCAAATAACTTATTTTTGTATTAAAAACATAAAGGTCTTTAAAGACTTTTAAAATTTTAAAGTGTTTATAAAAGACACTTTAGAATATATTTGTTAGCACTCAAGATAAACATTCCAAATTTTCAACATATCTAAATTTGGTTATCAGGAAGATGATAACCTAATTTACATAAAAAAAAAAAAATAAAAAAAATAATCCAAATTTAATCACTTTTTTTTATTTATATAATAAAAATCAATATTAATAATTTTTATTTTTTTAGTCAAAAATAATGAATAAGTATGAATTTAAAAGTAAAAGTCTTTACTGTGAGAAAGAGAGAAATACAAGCAGAATATGACAGAGAGATGGCGGAAGAGACGAATTTACAGAAAATGATAGATGAAGAGGAAAGGATTGACCTTGACCTATGAGCCAAACGCCAAGAACCTCCCGCATGAAATTCCAGTGGTCGAAAATAAAAATATATTTGAATATATATTCAAATTGAATAGTAAAAAAAAATTAACATTTTTTTATGAATATATATTTTTTTTGGCTTATAAGCTTGGTGTTTTTGACCGTTTTCAGTCCTTACTTATTTCAAGTCTTTATTTATTTCAATAATAACATAAATAATTTCAAATTATTTTTAAATCACAAACTTTTATTTTTTCATTTTTTTTTCATGTATAACAATTTTGATGGACAGCAAAATTATAAAATGTATACGTTCTGCAGGAAGGAATATATTCTGATATTTAAAATTGTAGCTCCAGTCTAAATCAAGCATTAATTATTCTTCAAAAGCATAACAAAGCAGGAATTAAAACCGAAACGATTATTGGTTTCAGTTACGGTTTCGGTTATGTTCGCTATTAGGTTTTCGGTTATCGGTTAGGCAAAATCTTTGAATAAAGGTTTCGTAACGGTGAACCGGCTTTTGTATGTTTCGGTTTTGAAATACCGGTATGGTTTCGGTTCACAAAAAAAAGTTTTTTTTTGCAAAAATATAATTACAGTCGAACTATTTTCGACTTATGGAAGTTCAAGTTACGGAAGCAGATTTGTTTGAAATTTGCTCAGTAAACGCTATTGCCACTCGAATTTGTTCAAGTTAGAGAAAACTCGAGTTAGAGAAGTTCGAGTTAGGGAAGTTCGACTGTATATTATTAATATAATAATAATAATAAAAAAGCATTACTTTCTTAATGTTTCATTCACACATTGATTTCACATATTCTTCAGTTTGATGTAAAAGACTAACATTTAAACAATTTTAACATTTCATTTAAAAAATTCAATCATCAATATCACAAATAAAAATTTAAATTTAAACATTAGAAAATTAAAATCAAATTTAAAAATGAAAAATAATTTTTTTTTTCTTTTGATGTATGAAAAACCGAAATTGACCCTTATAAATGAAACGGTTACGGTTTTACCGGTTAAAGGTTACAGTTTCTGTTAGGGACTTAATCGCTGTTACAAAGTAAATTTTTTCATCATTATTTGAATGACGCGACGTGCTTTTGCTTTAACTCGTTATTAGGGGATCCGAAGAAATTAATTAGGAGTTCATCGGATCCGCCAGTGTATGTGTGCGCAAAGTTTTACGACAATGCTTTAGCCGAAGCTTTCGAAAATCTTTATTCCTAGCCTCCAAGGCTTCTTCCGACCAAATTTTGAATGCTTTTAACTATTAAGTCATGCTCCTCCTGAGTGTAATTCGATTTTTCAATAGTATTTGATTAAATATAGTTCTCCAGTGCTGAACATCTTTTTTTGAGAATCATTTTCGCTGCGCTTTACTAAACAAGCAGAACAGTCGAGTGCACTCGACAGTAATATACCCTGGGGCTAGGCCTCGGCACGCCGAAGCTTTGATGCCCATGCAATTCTCATACTAATCCTTAAGTATCGACCTATCATTTTTGTGGCATCGTGGTATATGTAATGTAAATGAGTGATCTCAACCAATTTGCACGGAATATTTATTTTTAAAAACTTATCAAAACTTATAATAATTAAAAGACAAAAAAAAATTGATTGACAAAACCAGGAATCGAACTTTAGGCCCCGCCCACGGGCGCGTGTCTATAGCATTAGACTGACAATTTAAATAAACGAAAAATATTAAATAATTAAAAATCATGTGCATCGACTCTAAGATCCGATAGTTCACACGGACAGACGGACAGACAGACAGGGGTATATCGACTCGGCTGTTGGTGCTGATCAAGAATATATATACTTTATTGGATCGAAGATGCTTTCTTCTGACAGTTACATATTTTGCACAAACTTAATATACTCCACAGAGTATAAAAATTAATATACGTTACAAGCAACAAATGAAGATTGGCTGAGGCTTTTAATATGAAAAGAAAGTTATAGCTGCATATACTATATACGAATGAATATAAAAATAAATGAATATAGTTGTTGAAAATAACTTCAAGGTTATGTTGTCAATTAGGGAAGTTAGGGACAGGTCAGGATATTAATAGGAATCAAAGAAACTCCAACTGTGTACCAAACTGGACTGGGGCTGGTAGTGTAACTGAAAAATATGGACAGTGTGTCTGTTTTTGTCTGGTCTGGAATAGGCTTTAAAGTGTGGTCGGTCACTTGCACAAAACACGCAATGCACAAATAATGCACAAGCTCATATAAATTGTCTGAATGTGTGAGTGTATGTGTGGTGGCAGCAACTAAATAAATTGTTAACTAAAATAACAACAATCCAACGAAAGCAAGCAAAACACAAAACGCCTCAATTTCCTGTTTAAGTGTTCTAAACTAAATAGAAATGCACACACTCACACATGGAGTACATGGACAGACACATACAAGCTCACACACACACACAGAGAATATACTCGTACATACAATAGATTCAGTTGTGAGCAACTCTGGACAGGATGAGGCTATTCGTTAAGGCGGAAACAGAGTAAAAGCATTTCGGTTTTTGTATGTCAGGCTTACAACATTCACACAGTTCACATACGAGCAAACTCGGCCTGTCTCTAAACTGGACTCTGCTCCTGCTGTTCCTGCTGCTCCTGCTGCTGCTGGATCTGGACAAATTGCTGGCCATGCCTAGCCGCATGTCGGCCTGAGCGTTTGTTTAGAGGCAGAACTAAATTTTAGTTTTCTACACTTCACACTGAGACTGAGACGGACAGACAGACAGACTGACAGACAGCCAAACACGAAGCACAAGCATATGTACTCATACACACAAACATACTAACATACATGCATGCAGAGAGGCTATTCAAATATGGCCAACATTCGCTTTGTTGTCGAGCTCTGTTTGTTTGCCCTGGCCACACGGTGCGTATGCGCAATTTGCCGTTGAGGCAGCCGGCCATTCTTGCAACAAGAGCAGCCAACCGACATGTTGTTTGTCTGAGCGCAATTTATTGCATGTCGGAAAGGCCAATATTATAAGATGATGACCCCCGAAGATAAACGATGTTGCGGCTAAGCTGCCGCATGTACACACACACACACACACACACATGGAGTACGGGGAGCACAGCTTAAGAACCCTCAATATGGCATTATTCTGCAACTTCTTGCACAACTTTTCAGTGTTTGTGTGTGTGATGTATGTGTATGCGTGTGTTGTGTTAAGTGTTGTGCGCGTACGTAAAAAGCGAAATTAGAACTGTAAATGGCATTAATATTGAAACTTTGTTGCCTGCTCCGGCCACATTCTCGACTCCTGTTCTGTCCTGTCCTGTTGCCTGCTGGCTGCCGTTTGCTTGTTTGCACAACTTCAACTTTTGCGGCACGATTCCATTTCCGCTTCTCGGTAATAGTTTCGAGCGCTGGCGCTCCATCAAAGCGTAATGAGCGTTTTCTGTAGCCGCAGTGACCGAGGTTTTTGTGCTTTTTTGCATTTTATTGCATTCGAGTTTGCCAGTTGCCACTTTTTTTTTGTTGTAGCTTGTTTGTTTTTGTTGGGGTTGAACCCAAAGAGGACAGAGGCAGAGAAAATAAGAGAGTGAAAGGGAGAGAAAACAATGCAAGCCGCACTTAGACATCAACAACTAAAGGTCTTATGTCTGCTGACAAGTTAAGCACCGGCCTTGGGTTAAAAATTACTGCAATAACAATTAATTATTTGATTGAACAAACCTCAAACAGTCCTAAGCACGACGTGGCTATGGTACAGACAAGTTGATAAAAGCATTCATTTATTATTCAGTTCACTTATTACTTAACTTTTGGTAATGAAATTAGAGATTAATATCCTTGCAATGTTCCAAATTGAATATAAATTGTCAAAGGACGCACAAATATTAACAAACATCCTTGACAAGATTGCGACAGCCGACGCACTTTTCATTTATATTATACATCTGATGAGTTCGCAAATATTCAAATATGCTTACGAAATGGAGTCTCAACAAGACGAAGTACATACAAGTACAAGTACAACTTGATTATAAATAAGCCTTTGAATAGAAGAAGAAGTTAAATTTGTTAAACTCGTATGACAGAATCACTCTGTCATTTTGTACAATTCAGTATTTCTAATTCACGAGAAATTAAATATCTTTGGGCTACCTATTGCTGATTTCAATTCATAATGATTGTCGTAGAACTCGCAAGGAAATGTATATAATTTAAATGAAATGCGAATCTTCTGCTTCAGAATGATGAATAATGTCGATTTGCTTTCATTAATATAGGGTATGTCTTGTGCGGTTATTCGTCTCAGCTGAATCAACGTCCTTGCGTGTGTTTGTCTAAGCGGAATTACTTTTGCGTTGCATAGCCCAAGGCGCAATAGCCGACTAGCATACAAACAAAGGACGACGAGCTAGGAGCTCACAGAGGGTGGGTATGGGGGGCGGGGTCGGAGAGGCGGACATCCTTGTACTTTTGCTAGCATGCGTATCGCATCGCTCTATGCACATGTGAAGAATTCAAATAACATGAAAAAAGATAATGATGAAATGCTTCAATGTTTATTTAAAAAACTTACCAACTCTCTCACACTCATTCACTTATACTGTCTCTCTATTTCTTGAGTGGGGCTGCTCTTAACATTCTTTTTTCTCTCTTCAATCACATAAGATTACTTTTGAAAAGTGCGAAGCCCGCAATAAGTATTTAAAGGAATTTTCATATAATATGCAAATAAGCACTCGCGCACATACTCACACACACACACACACACACATGCATTTACGAGAAAGTAAATGAGACAGCAAGTGGAAGAGAGAGGGTGAGGAAAAGAGGCAATACTCATCCTTCTGACTCATTTTCATGTGATTTTCTTTCGAATTTTATGGGTTCTCGTCATAAAATGAAATGAAAATGGGCATAAATTTTGTGTTGTTGCGTTTGGGCTCATCATCACTCCCAATATTCAAGAGCGAGAATGGGAGCGAGCGTAAGTGTAAATTTGGTTCCTTTGTTAAGAGTGGTTTTAAAAATTCTATCAATTACATTTTTAACTTTATAGCTGACACATAAAAAGTACCAGCTGCTGTTGCTGCACTCGGAAAGTCTAAACAATTTCTTCCAAAGACTCATAAGGCACGCCTTATAAACAGGACAAAAACGATGAGGTTTAACTTTAATTATTGCATTTAAGACCTAAGCAGAGTCATGCGCAAAAGATTGCTCTAATTAAACTGTCGTATGGAAAAGTCTTTATTAGCATAAAATGGCATTAACCTGCACAGACTTCAGAATCAGAGCAATTTTCCTGACTCTTCTTTTTTTGTCTTTTAAGAATGTTTTTTTTTTTTTTTACTTTGCCATTTACAGAGCTTGTGGTCTTGTTGCTTTCATTTTACTTTCTTCTGCTTCTCCCCAAATGCCTCGAGCTATAATTTCGTTGCAAAAATGCTCTATGTATCGTCTTCGTCCTTTCGGAGCAGTGAAGTGCATGAGATATGCCAAGAAAATTCCATGTCTTTTGTTCTGCATGCCGGTTCTAATAAACGGATGATGTGACCACAACCACTTACAAGTTTATACATATGTATATATACACTCACACACATACACAAGCGAAGATACATATGTAAAACTTGCAGATACATGTACAATGTGCGGCAAGTGTTTGGGTCAAAGATTTTATGCAGCATTTTGTAGCATAAAAAACAACTTGGCCAAGATGTCCAGACGACCAATTCTGTTGGCCTTATTATGTATGTATTCGTGCGCTGTTGCTTACGCTAAATCCTTGTTATGTACAAATAATCTCGCACACACGACCGCATTTAAATTGAAAAACGTCCATGCCACATGCCACCAACATTTGAGTGGGACAAGACGACAGGAAGCAAGTAAAACTCCATTTCGTCTACAAAAAGTATCTTGGATATCCTCGTATAAATGCTCATCAACCGCTCATCCCATGGCCACCACTGAATTGGCATTGTGCTGCTCGGATAGATCCTGGATTAATGTATTGTTGCGGTCAGTCGACTGGCATTACAACGAGCAGGGTTAATTATACATATGCATGAGTATGCCAGACCGCAAAATGGGATGCCAACTGAGTTAAGGATAAACACACACACACAATTATTATATAACTATAACATATTCTACTCACCCGTATTCGCTACTTCACAGGGCAGCACTATGATATCTCCGGCAATGAATTTGAATGTCTCCGAACGTGATATGAACATCGGCTCATGCTTGGCCATAAGACCCTGGGCAGACGCTGCAAGGATATAAGAATGTGAAATGAGAATGAGGGTTTAAGAAATTCAAATATTAAATATGAAAATTCATTTCGGTTTAAAATATCAACTAAATTACTCGAAATATTATTACTGCACATGTCGCACACTTTGGGTTTATAGCCATCAACGTAAACCATCTTCATCTTCATCTTCATTATCATCGTGTTGTGTGTGTGTGTGTGTGTGTGTGTGTGTGCGAATGTGTAAGTGTGTATGGCTAATTGGTTTAGAGCATTTGAGAAAATTTGTCAAATGTTGCAAAGTTCATAAAGTGCATTTTATTATGACCAGCTAATGAAAATTGTCAAATTTGCTTTTGACATCTCAGACAAGATACAGACAAGAATCTGATGTTTAATGTCGAATGTTCAGTGGCCAATGTCCGTATCCATGTCCTTCTACGCTTCCAGGCAAGGCAAGCAACTGGAGTGATTACTCAGAAATAATTTAGTGCATGTGCTGTGGATTTGCCAATCAATTTTAAATGTCAATTTGCATTATGCATGAGTGTGCAAGTGTTTGGTTTGGGTATACACTTAAAATGCCTTAGCTCATACCAAAAACAGGCAGCAAAAGTGTTAAAATGCACTCAAATATTAATACTTTTCGATCGAAGCTCGTACCCTGTTGGGAGTAGATAATTCAATTGTCCAGCTTAATTTAAGTATTAAAATTGAATTTATCTTGACATGACTTAAACTTCATTTGCAGACCTAGTGGCAATTCAATTGTGTTTAATTTTTTTTATTTTTATTTCTTTTAATTTTGTAATTAGGCCACAATTATTATTAGAAAATCAGCTTGACATGGCGAGCAAATGTTTGGTGCTTGCATCATCATTTGTAGCGCTTTACAGAGCGGAAACGAACATTTCCGGTTACAGGCATTGGGGCTGGCCAAGTAATCGATTGCTTTTCGAATGACATTGCAAAACGAGTGGACGAGACTCGGCGCACTTCCGCACGCAAACAAAAAAACAAAAAAAAAAGCCATCAGGGAGGTCCTCGAACAGCAGGCAACATCAGTAACAACAAAAGTGCGTATAAATAAAATGGCAGGCTTTTCGTGCTGGCCAGGAGCAATAATAACAACAGCAACACAAACACCAACAACAACAACAATGGGTGAGCTGTGATGGCAAACAATTTAATACATTTAAGCGAATGTGTCAACAGGCCAAGCTGGCTTGAGCCTTGGGCCAAGACCAAAGACCAGAGAACAGAGACCAGAGAGACAGTACAGACGATGGCATGGCAAACGACGAATGTCCAAGCACTTTTGACACCAGCACAAGACGTGGACTAGGAGCTGAGGTGGAAGCAGGAGCAGAAACAGAAGCAGGAGCAGGGGCTGGTGTTGGAGCTGGAATTGATTCGATTACGCTGCGGGCACAATAATGAAGTGTCAAATGTTGTATTTATCTGCTGCGAAAACATTCGTGAAGAGTGAATAGTGAAAACGGCAGGCAAGAAGGAAAGCAAGTAGGTAAGCAAAAGTCGTCGGGACTCACTTGAGGTCCATGACATGACTTGGCTCTCGACCCTCAATACCATGTTTCCGGCATTTTATTTGATTTCGCAAGCCTGTGCTTCTGATTCTGATTCAGAGTCTTTCCCCGTGCCCTCTCCTCATCTCATCAGTCGTCTATTTGTGTTTTGTTTTCCCTGCGTTTTTTGCCCTGTACGACAGTAAATATAATTTCTTTTGTATCTGCTGTGCCTCAGTGCGACTGTCAGTTGTTGTCCTTGCTCGTTGCCTGTGACAATATTTTCGCAAGGATAAAGGCGTTGGCAGCACGTGCCTGGGCCTCTGACTGTGCCGCTGTGGCCTGTCAATCGAATCCTTGATGCGGATAATAACGAAATAATGTCAGCTAAAGAAACTTATTTCTTATGGCGTCTTTGCTTTTGATGTTGGCCTTAGAAGGGTTTCCGCCCAAAACATTCTGTCGACTCTTCTGTTTCGCCCTCTGCAACACTCGACTGCTAATAACCCAAATGACTTTCTGTCACTTGGGTCTTGATTTATGCCAAAAATGAAGCACAGAGAATCACTAATTGGACATCCGTGCATATGTGAATGTATGTATCAAGCAGATGAAGATATTTATTATCCTGCAAGGTCCTGATCAACTCAGTGCCTTTATCTGTTAAGCAATCCGATTGAGGAAACTCTGTCCAAGTCGTTATTACTTATCTCGAATCTATAACAGTGCTGCCCAAAAACAGCGAGCAGATAAAATGTGAAAGTATTAATATGTTTTACTTTAAACGAATCTAAAAGCTGTATTTTTTATACTCTGACTTTTGATTCTTATTTTGACTATTTTGCTAATAAAGGAGTGGTGAAATTTTAACTCCGCCATGGTTCAAGATACCTAACCAGAACAAAATCCGTCACCTTGAATGACACAAATTTATGTGTGTGTTAATGATTTAAAATTAATTGCAAATTAATTAATAGCATTCACTTTGCGGTCTTAATGAAAGTCATTTTAACGATTTTAAATTTTTGTCGCAGTGTAATCATAAAGCAGAGCGGCACAAACTTTCTTTGCTTTGCTGACTGGACTGAAATAATATTGTATTGAGCTTAAATGAAAGCGATGTATGTACTTCATGTATGTACATATATCGAATTCTATCGAATCGTGTCTTTATTGTATCTTTCAGGCTTTTGTTGCACATGTTTATCTTTTTAAACATTATTCTATCTTTTCGCTATATGTACATGAGCCTTAACATATTTATTTCGAATCGATGAAACTACACCAAAATTAGATATTCAAAGTTTGCAATTCCTCAGTTTTTCATGTAGCACGTGTATGATTCGTACTTTGTTTTGCATTTTTTGAAATCGAACTGAAGCTTGTACACTTGCCAGTTTTGAATGTGTATGTGTGGAGGTATATGAATTGACTATTCAATTTTAATTTTCAAGTTGAGTGCATTGGCTCGGAGTCGGACTGGACTGTGACTGGACATGGTCGAGTTTTTTGTTTTTTGCGGTTTGATATTCAAAGTTTTTCCATTAAAGTTATTCGCAGAGAATAAGAAAAGTTTGACTCGCACACAGGCAGGCAGGCAGGCAACAACACACACATTTGCAAATATTCAATTTGAGCAGGAAATTATCAAACAAGTTTTTTATGTGCACCTCAGCAGTTATTCGGTTTGCTTTGCACGCTGACCTTCATGAAATTGAAATAGCACGTGGTTACCGCCCAACATTGTGAAAAGAGTGGGCAAATTGAAGCATTTTTAAGCACGCAAAGTACGAGTACATAAAATATGAAAAGGGTTGCAATTGTAGTCGCAGTCGCTTCGCACCAGCTGCACTCGGTTCACCTGCTGTGCCCTGTAAAAACGAAAAACGAAAACAACAACTCGTTGCAACCAAGGCTACGACTAAATCTGCTATCTCCATCTTTCAACGAACATCAGCAAGAGAAAGAAGAGAAAATGGAATGGGAATGGAATGGGTTCGAGTTTGAGTTCGGCGGTGTTTTCTTTTGCATTCTCGCATGCTGCAAGGCAAAAGAAAAATTTCATTAAACGCCGCACCGAGTTGAGAAACTAACTAAAAGCATGGAAAACTTTAATCCACGCACATTTGCAGAAGACGTTGCCACGGAAAGGAAATAAGGAAAAACGGACAAAAGTATGCAATGAAAAAATTTTGCAGCGCAAGTTTATCTCAGGCCACTTGGAAAACCAACACGTAATTTCTTTTGAGTGGCCACTTATCTCGCTCTCGCTCCCACTCTTTGTCGCTCTCTCTCTCTCTCTCGCTCTCGCTCTTGCGTGGTCTGGAAACATATTTATCTCTCTTGTAGCCCGTTCTTGACTAGTTGGCTTGGGCAATGGCTATGCCCCAGACGGCTGTATAAATCTCCCATAATTCGGGCAGTCGAAACTCGGTGAAAAAGAAGAAAACTACATCAACTATTAAAACAGGCAGTGGAAGCGTGGCGAACGACAGGAAAATGAGCCACCAAATGCAGCGGAATCAAGGATTACCTCCTGCACATATACTGCACAAGCACTCTCTCACACACACACACACACACACACACATGCACCTGTGCATGCTTTCAAACTGCTTTTCCGGCATGCCAGCAGCAAGCGAAATTGAGTGAAAGCCAAAGTTTGTTGTTGCAAGTTTACGTGTGGCATCCATCGGCCAGCACTGGCAAACGACCAGCTTGCCACCTTGCCACCGCAACGCCCACTAACCGACAATGCCACGCCCACGCCCATTTCCGCCACATGCTAAAACAATCTTAAAAGTTAGCGGCAAAACAATGTGATTGCAAGTGAAATATTCATGAGGTGTAGTACTTCAGACTTGCAACTTGGCGAGTCGTAGACAACGTCATTGCAACTGCAACGGCCAAACTGAAGCGAGAGGTGTTTGTGTGCTTACCCTTTGGTTAGCTGCATGAGTGTGTCAAGCGAAGGATGTGCGAGGGGGTTGCGAGGGGGACAGAGCTAAGAATCGCTAATTTTGGTGCCCGAGCTGCAGCAACAAAGAGCGAACGCCAAATTGATAGTAAACTGAGTTGTTCCATGGCCATTCCGAAGACCGGCTCACATGTGGGTCATAAAATCTGAAGTTATGTACGATATGTTGAAAATTGTTGGCCAGCAGTTGTCGGAAATTTGTTTGGCAGCCAGTGTAGCTGCGGTTTTAACAGCGTGTTTTCTCTGCGCTCGTTTGCTGAAAATCAATAAAAGTTTTTTGCTCGGCTCTTTGAATAAATTGCAAATATTTCAATCTCATCTTTTTGGACCGTGACTAGCGTTTAACATGTTACGCATACGCACTGATGAGCAGGCAAACAAGCGCCCCTCCCACCTGGAACACCTCCCACACCTCCCACCGTACTAACACAAACAAGAATAGAAGCGAACAAATGGGCAGACAACACACAAATGCAATGTGTCACCTTTATGGCGACAGGAAAATGAAATCACGTTGTCCCTCACGTGACAAATGTAATGAAAGATGTGTGTGTGTGTGTGTCTCTGTATGTGGAGTGTGTGTATGCGTGTGTCCGTTTGGAAGGTGACTCGGAAAGAAGCACGTGCCACGCCGTCGACGCCGTAGTGACGACAACACGTAGCGAAATGCGCATTAAATTGTGAAAAATGGAATTTCGTCCAAATCAAAAGCGTATTACACAAGCCCAAATAAGTGAGACGCAATGGCGCAAAGTTTCCTTTCCGTTTTATTATTTTCTTCTTATTTTTTTTCTTTCTTTTTTTTGGGCTAGAAACGTGCTAAACAAATCAATGTCAGTGCCCTCCGCATATGGCAGACAACAATGTAGAGAACGGTGTTTAACTGTCGCCAAGTGATTGACTTGGGCAGTTCAACGCACCGGGCGCAGTCCCAATCCTAAACCTTATTCCAATACCAATTCTTATCCCAATTCCATTTCCATACTTACTTCCATTCTCAGTCCCAGTCCCGGTACATGAATATCTCAAAGCATATTTATTGACTTGTCGTCGCCTTTGCTTTACTCCTGCTGCCTTTTGACCCGGCTCATAAGCTGTCAGGGCATCTTTTGGCTCACCTAGCCGGGCTACGGCATTTGACTGCTTGCTCGTGCATTAGTCAAAGGTTACGCTGTCTGACTTTGGGCGCGATATGGTCGCGGATGCGGATGTGGACCAGAAAGCAACGTCGGCTCACGCCTTTAACATTTTTCACACTCAATTGCCTGGCAACCTTTTTACAGGATCACGCGTCACAGCACCACCCACCAATCGCATTTCACAAACCAACCGCCACCCACCGCCAGCCAGCTACTTAGCGTATGTGTTGCATACAACACGGCGCGGCAACAGCACTCGAGAGCCTCCCCAAAGTTCGCCCCTTTTTGTGCGGCAACTCTGATGGCACTGCTACAAAGCAAACATATACACTCACACACAGCCCGATATATGCGCATGGGTGTGTGTGTGTGTGTCAAGGACATTGGCTGAGCCTGAAGTGCTTTTAGGCAGCGATTTTAGTTTCCTTTTTAGCAGCTGCGATGCCTTTTCGTGAGCCTTTTGTGCAGCGACTTATGTTGAAATTGTATTTTTTTGTTTTGATTGTTGTTGCCGCTTTCGGTGACATTTTTATTCACTCGATTCCTGTTCGTGTGAGTGGCTGTAAGTGTGAGTGTGAGTGTGTGTGCCTGCATATCAGATTAGCGCATATATCATACGTAATGGTTGCCAAATGACGGCAATGATTTCCATTTCGCGATAAAAGAAAAACACGTTAGAGGGGAGACAACACTTGGCCTTGGATAACGAAAGCTTTAAGTCTATAATTTTGCGACTGTTATTCTACCCGGAATTGAGTCATAAAACGTAGAATGAGTATAAGCTATCTTTTGGGTTTTCTTTGTTTGCCATACTATGTATGCGTTGTGAGTGTTGCATTATTAAGAGTTCATTTTTTGTTTTCTACGTGCTACGGTGCGAATGAGTAATCTGCACACGTTTTGAATTTGTTACGCTGATACAACGAATCCTGCAAGTCAGCAAAAGTCAGCATCACAAGCAGATACCAAAAGAGAAAACCCAAAAGCAACAGTAACAGCAACAATACGACGAGTTCTTGGCCAGTGATTGACGATAATTGAGTGTCGCCAGCATGCGACATCAATCATGATGTCACAATGGACAGCAGCATGTAAATTGCATGCGATAAAAAGCAAAATTGAATTCGACTAACAAAATGATGAAAATCTCACTGAAAACTTATGCAGCAGTAGCAACTGAAACAGAAACAAACAACAACAAAAAAAATTCCATCAAATTCTATGCTGTGAATATGCCATTTGAATATGCTATGATATTTCCACAAGAATATATTTCCTTTTTCCACTTCTTGTCTGACTCTCTGCTGAGATTAAATATTTGTGCGTATCAAATGACATTTTTGAGGAAGCGTCAAATGTAATCTACACAATTTGCGCCCCGACTGAACGAGAGTGCACGAGAAAGATGGTTAAAAATAAAACTCCTAACTAATTTGCCAAGTCAAGAGAATTTGCAAACTTTATTTCTTTCTCGCCTTTCATATTCTCTCTCTCTCTCTCTCTCTCTCTCTCTCTCTCTATCTCTCTCTTTATTTTTTTTTGTGTCGCACATACTCTATCTGCCTCGTATTGCAAAATAAATGTTGTAGAAAAAATCTACGAAATAGTTGAAAACCGCACAATTTTCTGGTGCTCGTTGTGAACGGCAAGCGCGTGCATGCAAATTTCTCTACACATCCCAGGTAAAAAACACAGCTTGCACTTTCTACATGCAATCACACAAAAAGCAAGGGAGAAAACTTTACTTCGGTACACCGAAGATTTAATTTCCTTCACTCCCTTGTTCCTATGACAGCTAAATAGCATGGTGGGCAAATTTTAACCAAAATTGTGAGAATGGACAAATGTATAAGGCAATACCAAATGCACACTGTGCAAAAATGGTTGATAAACTGAAAAAAATTAAAAATAAACAAGCATGTTTCAGGATTATTTAAAGAATTTTGTTGTTTTTTTTTTTATATATGTTTTTAATGTGGTAGTATGAAAAAATATCTTCACATTTGATTGGAATAAATAAAAAGTAATAAAAAGCAGGCCCCCGCAGGAATGTGGGAAGGAGTATATTTGGTTAATCCAATGTCATCCTGAGCAAAAAAAATACTGCTCCGAGGGTAGGAAAGGCATCGCCAAGAGCCGTGGCGCCAGGAAGAGGCTCATCCAGCAGCGAGTGTTCATTTACTTTGAATGAGATTCCGCTCTAGTCGGTACTGGACCGAAGTCCATTTGTGAGGGATCGCCCGAAGATCCAAAAAATGTATTAGAGAATGGTTTCTGTTAACAACTGGTATGCTCGAAATAAGGGCATTTTGTAGTTTTATTGTGAGCATTTTGCAATATCTCACGCCAACTAATAAAATAGTCAAAATCATCAACTTGGGTAATATAAACTTTAAGTAGGTGTGAAAGGAAGTGAAGTCTGACTACAGAAATTATCCTGTTAAAAAGTATATAAACTAAATTTCTCAGTGCCCGTCGATCTGCTTCTTATAGCAGACAAGCAAGAACCATTTGGGATTTCTAAGCACACGAATGCCAAAAATACAGATATAAAAGTTAAAGAAATTGAATTCAAATTTTTCGAACTTATTTTTTAAGTAGAACTTGAGTTCCGAACTTATGTATTTAAAGAATTTTTGGATTAGTATAAGGCTTATTTATAAATATTTAAAAACGAAACTGTCAAAAGGTTTTTTATGGAAATCTTTATGATAGTGTAGACATATGAAGATATGCTGCCTGCAGAATTGAGTTGAATCTACACCAGGACTTAACAATTTCTACCAATGTGAAGTTGTATTTATTTAACACGACCACATTTATTAAATCTATAAAAAAAAAAAGAATTTAATAATACATTTTAAAATCTAATGAACTACTTTACGACACAGAGAATCAGACGACATGGCTACATTCACTCAGCTCATATGTTCTTTATGGAAATAGGAATATGCATTACTCATTTCAAGTCAAAATTGTAATACCTTCTGCAAGGGTATACAAAGAAAAAAAGAACAGAATAATGGTGGGAACGGCTTTCGTGGAACAGTTTTCAAACGAGATTTCTGCAGTGTTCAAAACAAGTTTGGCTTAGGGCAAATGACAGATACATATGCAGTGGGCGGTGAAGGGGGCAAAAGGGTAAAAGGGAGACGGATTGGCCAGCAACATTGGGTTTTGTGGCATGTTAATTAGGCGACTTGTGTGCAGATGAATACCTTTTCGCTGCTGCAATATACTATACGAGAACCACGCCACATCTACATTGGAAACTATGTAGATTCGCGCCACACATTCAACCCAACTCCGAGGCGTGTTTGCTCGTCAAGGGACTGAGGCAAAATACTCGTTGTTGTAAATACGAGAATGCGTGGAGTGCATAAAGTGTGAAAACGCAGCGAAAAAGCGGCACAAAGGGATACAAATCGGATTACGGAAGCGGAATTGCGGGCAAAATGTGTTACGTGTTTCATGTCCTGACAGTTTTGCATACAAACAAACTTAATGGGGTTTGTGTTTTGTTGTTGCCACAAATATCGACACACGCAAAGGACATCGAGGCATAAGAGCCACAGATATTAATAGTAATGGCTGTATGCAAGTCACTATCAATTAGGATCACTATCAATGGGAACATTCTTTGTTCATTTCATTTGAATAAGTCGATCGATATTCACATTTTTAAAGGTATTTCAACTTAACTATATTTTGGATTGTAAGAGCAGAATTGGGGAACTCTTCCAGTGTGACATGTGACTAGCCACAAGACATACATAACTTTTGGACTTTAAGCTGAAATGAACCTAGCACATCAAATAATCGTCAGTTAAGAGTGGGTGGGAAACATTCGCAACAAACCCAAAGTATTTAATAGAAGACAGGAGGAAAAGGTAAAAAGAGAGAGAGAGAGAGAGAGAGGAACTATAGATGTGATGGGATGTGATGAGATGAGATGCAAAGTGAGAAAAACAAACAAACAGCCTTGGTGTTAAATTTTAAGTGTTACAAGGACAACAAGTACAAAGCACAGACATCAACACACGCACACTCACACACTCACTCACACACCCAGTGGAAATGGGAATGCCTGCGACTGAGACAGAGATAGAGATAGAGACAGAGAGGGAAGCCACAAAACCCTGCGGCTGTCGCTTCTTGTGTCTGTGTGCGACTATCACTATCTGCATGTGTGAGTATCTGTGTGTGCATGTGTGCTTGAATGTGTGCACATTGTAATTGTTTACTATTAAGTTAACGGCAACCGCAACATCGGCAACAATCGGCGGCGACACTGACGCAGCTGCTAATGCTGATGAGGTCGCTTTAAATTCTAGACTAGACCTCGCGTTGGTTACCTTTGACATTAATGCCTTTATCCTTTGAGACATACACACACACTCACGCAGATATACTTGTGGAAATATCTCATTATTGTTGCCATGCCAATCCGCATACTTAGTTTGGCAAGTTGTGTAAGTTTATTGGCAATTAAATTGATTTTATTTACTTACTTTATTCGAGAGAAACAGAGAAACAGAGAGAAAAGAGGACAATTAAAGTGTTTCGAAATAATTAAATGCGTGGCTTTTGTTGCATAATTAAATAGATGTCTTCAGGCTGACTGACTGCGCTTTAAACCGATATCTGTATTATCACAACACTCATACGCCGCGTGTGTCGCGCATTAAAATTCCGCCATTGGCCGTGCGGTGGGCGGTGGTAGGGAGGGAGAGAGGAGAGAAAACACAATAAACAACAAGCTGCAACAGCCGTTGTTTACATATTTAATTTGGCACGACACGACACACCTTGCCCAAAGGCAAAGGCACAATCCGGGCCCGGACCCGAAAAAAGGGTCAACATTGTGATGGCCGCCTTGGCACTGATTTCTTTCTATTAAATTTTTAGCTTACGACATGCCTATGCGTGATGTGGCTCACACTTAAGGGCTGAAAAGAAAAAGACCAAGAACTGATAAAAATGTCAACACACAATTGATTCTCGCACTTTACTTGGACCTGGACTTCTAGTAGGTCTTAGCCAAAACTCAGCAAGTTGGCATCACGTTTGCTGTTTGATTTTATTGAGCCACATTTTTTTGTTTCATCCTTGGGCCGGGCTGTGTTTTTATATTTTGTACCCTGATGTCCTGTTGGGCGTTGTTATTTAGACGACCCGGACAGCAATTGTTTACAGCTTTTGGGCTTGATAGGAATTGGCTACATGCTTTGCATGAAATCACGTCGTCATCAGGCTGACATTACGAGTATGTCCATGGGATTAAAGCATCGAATTGGCACTTTCAATTTATCGCTCAAGTTGCAAAGTGTGATTTTTATTGATGCTCAACTTTGTTTTTAAGACCTGCCACTGCCACTGCCACAGAGACGTTGACTCTTAGGCTTTAGCTACTTACTAATACTTTTTATCAGCTGCGTTAACTGTTCTCTGTTCACTGTTCTCTGTTCACTTTGTTGCCCAGCTCGGAAAATGTATGCAAATATTATGAAAGAGCAGCTGCGTCTGCAGTTTTCATTATCTCGAACCCAACTCAGTCCGGGCTTTGGCTTAAAACTTTATTTGCATAAGCTTTGAAAATAATATCAAATATTTTGCATTTAATTATCATGTTTATGCAGAGAGCAGAGCGAAGCATTTTCTAACTTGCCACGCCCACAACAAGAACAAAAACAGCAAACATTACTCAGACAAGTGGACAAGGCAGTAAGAAAAGAACAATAACAACAATTGAACGGAATTTCACAGCAAATAAAAGTTTCACTATATAATTGTGTGTGTGTGTCTGTGTTTGTGTGTGTGTGTGCAGGTGCAACCGGGTTGCAGGTGAGGCTGCCACTGGCAGTGGCAGTATCAGGTGGGCATGGCTGTCGCCCACATGCCGCCGAACTTAATTGCAACGTAATACGTGAGTAAGTTTGTATATTTTTAGCGTCAATTAAGTTTCAGCTCTCAGATAGTATCCAAGTTGTTTTTGTTGTTGTTGTTTTTGCTCGAATCTTTCTCGATGTCGGCGTTGTTGTAGTTCTATTTGTGTTTGTAGTTGTTGCCGGCTGTCGTTGTCGCAAGTTTTAAAGCAGATTCTCATTACGCGATTGTAAAAGTTTTAATGCTGTTCTTTTGTAAGTTGCCCACCCGCTTCAGCACTTGCCCCGCTTGCCCCTCGCCATTGCCTCTATCATGGCATTCCCCTTGCCCTGTCAGCTCATTGTTTTTCTGCTGCTGCTGCTGATGTTGCTGTTGCTTCTGCTGCTGCTGCTGCTGCTGCCACTTGCCACTTGCCTGTTGCCAGTTACTGTTATTGTTGCCTGATTTATGTGATAATTTCAGCTCGACTTCGACTCATATGCGTTCTGGGTTCCGGATGCGTGCAGGATATGAGCCACTTTTACAGCCATACTTCGAAGTTGTTGCTGCCATTGTTCATGTTGTTGTTGTTGTTCCTGCTGATGTTGTTTATTTTGCGTACGTCTTTTGGCGCTGCAACTTATTTTTATGTTTGCGCTACATGGCAGGAAGTAATCATCTTGATGGCTGTTAAAATTTATAGCGTATTTTGTCTCGTTCCCCACCTACAACGCACCCACGCAGTCGGTTCTCTCTCTCTCTCTCTCTCTCTTACCATTTGTCTCCGTGTTTGTAATGAACTACACGATTTTGGCATTAAAGCAGACGGCGCCTAGCAAAAACCTTAAGAACAATTGCTAAACAAATTCACAGCCGCCGGTTGGCGACAAAACCAAATCGCATGTGGGCGTTGCCTTTGGCGAGGGCGTGACTTTCAAGCTAAATCTCAGTCAGGTGTGAGATGTGGTGTGTGTATGTGTATGTGTGTATGTGTGTGTGTGTGTGCCACAGACAGCTTAACACAGCCTTAATGCTGTTTAACTCAACTGTCGCTAACGCTTTTAACCTGAGGTTAAATTTTCAATTTGCTTTTACGCTCTACCCGTATGCCGGCTCAGACAAAACCCCAGACCAAAAACCGACCGAGCCATGCCGAACCATTCCAAACCGTATAAAACCAAGCCAGCCAGACGACAACAACGCTTTTATCTATTCCCATGTGTTGGTGGATTGTGTATATATGTTTACATATACATATGTATGTAATATCTATGCATATGTACATATGTATTTTACCAAATGCCTAGAGCGTTATGTGTGCCACAGCAATTTGCTGTTCTTGTTATACTCTAGTCTAGAGTTTGATAATTCTCTTAACAAGTTTGGTTACGAGTTAATTATAAGCATGAAATTTTAAATATATGATTTGAATTTATCAGGCCTGTTCCAGCTTCCACTTTTGGCAAGATATTTCGAAAGTGAATTTCCTTAACCTGCTCTAAAATTCATTTCGTCAAAGTGTTGTGAATTCTCTTTGAGTTGATGAATTCAAGTCCGATAAAGTGAAAGCATGCTTGGAATATGGCAGTGTCGAAAATAAGGACATTGACTGTCTAAATTTCACATATTTCTAGAAAAAGAACGGGTTAATAGTTTTAAATGCCCAGAAGAAATCATTTAAGCTACTACTAAATAACTATTTTAATTTAATCATGGTTGTCATGGGTACTGCAGACTTAGCTGAGGACTTTGATTTAATCCTTCGCATTGGATTTAATATATTGGCTAATTACTTTGCCAATTCAATTATGCATATTGTATGTGTTTTTAAATTAACGACCTTTTAAGGATATATTGACTTCGGTGTAATGTGTGTAACTGTACAGCTTTCACATGCATGGTATACATACATATATTGAAAAGTCAAAACCAAAAATACTTGTCTAAAGGCACGTAGCCTGTTGGAGCCGTGTACTTGACTTTGGACTGCAAAAATGTAAAATTAAATTAATTCTATTGAATTTTATTAGGTTTCGCCTAAGCGACGACAATGGTCCTGAGTACAAGGACACACACACACACACACAACCACTTTAGGCATTTGGTTTGGCCTCAAAACTCAAAGCTCAACCAAAGTGCTGCAAGTAAAGTTGCGAGTTTTCCTCATCCTCGTGAACGCTCCTCATAATGTGCGATAGTGTGTGGGCCTTTATAATTTAATTTGTTGCCGAAAGTTGTTAAAAGTTGCATATTTCAAGCATTCACCAAGGTTGCCAATTAATATAGTCTGACTTAAACCGTATGCTTAGTTCTGAACACAAATTCAATTTCATGACACTTAATAATTCGACAATTTTAAGAGCAGCGATAAAAAGCTGTTGACCAATCCGAGTAAAAAATGTTGCCATTGTTTTTGCACCGCGCAGTCCAATACTTTCACTTACTTTTCCTCTTAATGGCATAACGAGCGAAGTAGTTTGTGTGTGTGTCTTTTGTCTGGGAGAAATTGACCGTTTTAGCATAGCTAATGAAAATTCATTAGCCAATTTGTTGAAAAAAGTCTCACATTTCATTTAATTAAAGCTGATAAATATTGCTTAAGCCATTAAGCTGCCTGGCGATTTTTGTGTCGTTTTTTAAGTCAGTCAAAGACGCAAGGACGAAATTGCTGGAGGATACAGCTTTTGTACAGCTTCCTTTAATGCTGTAAATGACACGAAGTCACGTGTTAGAATTTGCGACTTTGGCGCTTGTTAACGGTTGCCTCTGTTAAGTAATGCCTAAAACGTATTCGGTGTATGCGGCAAAGTGACATTTAAGTCTTGCCAACAACACAATTCATAACGGAGACCCTTCTCTCTCTCTCTCGCTCTCTCTCTCTCTCTCTCTCTCTCTCACTCTCTGTCTTCTTCTTTGCCGTCTAGCTCTCCTTCCTTTCTATCACTGTGGTCACCCAGCGACCAATACAAAAGTCACTAAATCTCAAAAAGGAAAACCAATTACAGCCATTACCACATGTGGCAATTACAAGAAAAGCCCCTGGCCCCTGACCTCTGGCTCTTCCCCGCCCCCTACCAATTGCCAACTGGCAACCTCTCTGTGAACGCGTCGGAACAGCAAAGTCTCATTAGTTGGCCGCAAAACGAATGATGAAGGACGAAGGACGCGCCACTTACAAAGCCGCAGAAGCCAAGCCCAGACTCAAACAGCAGCAAGACAGGAAAGTAGAACTCCCACTCATAACATATATGGATATGGATATGGATGGCTGGCAATGGTAATGACGCTTAGTATTATGGCAAAGATGATGGCCAACAGTTTCTGCCCTACTCGTAACTCAGTCACTCATGTTCCTCCTGTTGCCGCTTTAATGGACGTCAGGTAAGCTCCAGCTGGAGCTAATGGAGCTGGCTTCTCTTTCCGCCCCTCTCCACGCCATTTCCTCTGTTGTGCTTAATCAATTTGAGGCATTGCTATGTTTTTAAGTGCACTTCACGTATTTTCGTTTAATGCTGCGATATGCAAAGCAAATATGAAATATCATGTACATATATGATATTTTTATAGAGCTGTCCGTGTTAAGCGTGGCCAAATCATTTTGCTTCAATTTCCCGAGCGTTGTCGTATAAAAAAATAATTTATAATAAAAAATATGCATATTTTACAATAACAGCTGGCACTGCTTTATACCCAGCACAGGCAAAACTTATCGAATAGGGTATTCCAGAGTTGCGCAGTTAGTACATTTTTATGCACAATATTATATCTGACTCAAGATATTTTTCCATTGTTTCAACATCAAGATTGTTTCAAAGTGTATTTAGTATATGATAAAAGTGTGTTATTTTAAGAATTGTTTATGATCTGATTTGTTGAACTCAATTTTTCTTGTTAAATTGTTTGTGTAGGACAAGGGGTAACTTTTGATCGAATACATTCGAATTTATACTGCTGCTTTTTGCCAAAATTCATTTAGCGAATTGTTTGCTTGCAGCCGTAAATTGAGGCTAGTAAAAAATTTAGTTGCACAAGGCCATTGAACGCGCGTCATGTGTGCGTGTTTACAGGAACAACATGAAAAATCAACATACGCGACATACAAGTTTCATGATATTTCATAGTTTATGCACAGCTCAGATGATCTATGTTATTCGTATACACATGGTATATGAATATATTTATATGCATATATATGTACAATGAACATATGTATATGTATAGTACATGTGTGTGGGTTGCTCTCGTATTTCAGCACATGCAAAAAGCTATTAACAATAGCGTTGCATGGCGTGGCATGGTTGTTGTACTATTCCGCCTCGACATTGTCTCATTAGCATATTGCGTGGCGGACGCCTATTTGGGAATATCGATAAAGTTCGTTAAAAAGATTGAAATGTGCGATTTGAGGCGATTTGAGGCGATTTACTCGATGTGGAGTCGAGGGAATGCCAGTGCTAGGGGCAGATGCTTGCGAACAAGGGTTGTTCTTCCGCCTGCGAAGGGAATGAGGAGTGAGGAGAGCGGAGAGAGGGACGCTGTTTTGACACTTGTCACCATTAAGCTAAGCAGCGCCAACAAGCGAATGTTGTGGAAGGGGGTCACTGTGTATGTGTATGTGTATATGTATCTGGGTTGGTGTGTGTGTGTGTGACAATTTTCTGCTGCAAAATTGTGTCCCCTTCCAAGGGGCTTTAAACTCTGCCAAGCGGTTTGACATCGTTCGTTGTTGCTGGCTGTGATGCTTTTTAAGTCAGTTTAAGATTTTTGCAGCCAAGTGACAGCCACTGACAACGAACACGGGATCTGTGTATTGGGGGCACATGTAACCTCCCCCTTCCCTCACCCCTGGCCATCCCACTTCCCCTACTCCACCTCTCCATCCACATGCCAGGACTCTGTTTCTCGCGTTTTCCCTCGCGCGTTTCTCTTAGTCATTTTGGTAGCTCGACGCGGATTACGTTTTTATCCTTGCGTCTCCCTGAAACACTTTCACAGCCAATTTTATTATACGCGCGAGTTTCGTTCCCTTTTGTGATGTTGTTGTTCCCACTTTATGTTGCTGCTGTTATTGTTGCTCTAGCTGTTGTTGTTGTTTTTGTTGTGTTGTGCATTTTTATGCCGCATATAAATAAATCTGTTAGTTGTGCATGTTTACGACTTTTTAAGCCTGGCTCTAAACGGGCAGAAACGGGAAGCCAAAGGGAAAAGGAGGGAAGGGGAGTTTTGTCAGCGTGTGCATAAGCGTCAATTTTATGCATACTTCGCTGTGTAAATAGCGTAAAATGTTGTTGCAAAGCGTTCCAAAATGTATAAAAAAGTGGAGCAACTGCTTTCGATTTATGCTAATCTGGCAATTTTAAGTTGACGAAATGCTTGTGCCCCACGGACGGAGAGAGAAGACAATTGATGGAATCCAGATAGTGTTGCTGTAATTGACTGTCCGGGCAGCGTCAATTGGTCAGCAATTCAAAGTTAAGCACCGGTCAACTACATAACATCCGACGGATGGAAGGAACAACCTGAAAGTGAAACTAAATCTGAATTCAAGGTGATGGTGAGGATTGAGGGGTCAGGGGTGCGAGGTGGCAACTGACTGGATCGGTATTTTATGCCCTGCACTTGAGTGCGTAATTTTATGAGGCGCTTTTCGCTTTTATTAGCAGCGCCGACAATAAACTGTTTATGTTTATTATTTGCTGATGACCTACGTGCAAAAGGGCGCTTCCAAAAAACTCAACAGCCCAACAAGAGCCTAAATAGTGCCCGAGCACAAAATGAATCACTTACGGTCATTTGGCAGCTACACAACAACAGCAACAACAACAACAACTACACAACAACAAACTGAACAACTTTTGCACAACATTCGGAAGCATTTGGCATCGGTTTGAGTAGTAAAACAGGAAAGAGCGCCCGTGGGTAGACTACGTAAATTACAAATTAGCAATCACACTAAACTACAGTCAACTGCAGAGAGGTGTAGTGAAGGGGAAAGCAATAAATTGGCTTAACTATAGGCGGACGGAAAACGAAAACTTTTCATATTCCGAGCGTCAACTCATTAAACTGCTGTCTGAAACTATACAGACTCAACTGGAATCAAATGAAGCACGCAAAACAAATCAAAGTCGCAGCTCAGACCCACACATAGATACAGCATCCCAGTCACACACACACACACACAAACTCGCACAAGGTGTAATCGCTGTCGGAAACGGATGCGTGTGCGTTGAGCAATTTGAAAACGGAAATCAAAAATTGACCTTAAGCTCCAACGCTGAATGAACAGCGCTGAAAGGGAACGACAAGGACTGAGGTGGTGAAAAGGGGAGGAAGGCGGGAAGGTGGGAAGTGAGGAAAATAGGGGACAGGGCAATCGGTTAGTCGAGTCTGGGCCATTAAATCGACACCTAGTACGGATAGCAAGAGCGAAATGAAGTATAAAAGTAGCAGAATAATAAAAATTTATTGAGAAATAAAAAACAATTTAATTTATTAGTATTTAGTGTAAAAGGAAATAATCGATGTTATAAATTTTTGATGCCAGGCCAAGCAGCTACTCTCCTTTATATACATACATGCCACGTGGTGTATGTGTGTGTGTGTGTGTGTGGTGTTGTGTGTGGGAGTACAGTTAAAAGGCACATCGAAAACAAATGAATTGGAATTCTCGAAGGTTGGCAGCTCACCACCGAAATAAAGCGGATATGTTGCCGGAAACGTGTATGTGAATCAATGTGTGTGTACGTTGTGTATTAGTGTGTGGAGGCGGCAAGTACGTGTCTATTTGTGTGAGTTAGTGTTTTAGAAATTCGGCTCGGATGTTAAGTTCAAATGCTTATCAAGTGTGTAGATCTTACTTATGAGTTTAACGGCCAGACCAGGCCACAAAACCAAAAAACCCAGAGAGAAAAGGCAGGAAGACCAAAGGAAAGCCAAGTAAGCGAACTTAAGAAAGAGGAAAGGCCAAATTTGTTGGCTGTCGGAGGCCCGGATAATTTAATTTATTGTTTTCTCTGTTAAATGATGCTCAAGAGTATAATTCGCCAGAACAGAGCGCAACGCGACTAATGTGCGCACAAATTGCCCAATGTCGATGTCGATGTCGATGTCGAGAGCCGGATATCGACCAGTCTATGACCTCTGATGCGTGCAAAGATGCTTGACTGACTGACTGACTGACTCACTGACTCACTGACTGACTGATTCTGTTTGATGACAGCACTTGCTGGCGCATAAAGTAAAGTACTCAAGCTGATGGGCTTTAAAACCGCACACAACGTGGTCCTCACTAAATATGCAAATGTTGTTTTGCCAAACTCGTCGTGAGCGCGCACTGAGCGAAAACAATGCACATTTTAATTTTAGCCTAGTTTGTTGCCACAAAACAAGGCGCAGCCAACAACAGCGACAACAACAGCGACAACAACAGCAACGCAACTCAAACAGGCAACAGCAGCGGCGGCAGGACTGCAGGATATGTGCCAATAAAAAGTTTGGCAAACAAAGTTGGCGTCACAAAACTGTAACTGCAACTGCAACGGCAAAAGCAACAACAACGACAACGACAACATCGACAACAAACTGCGGCGTGAGAGCCCAAAAATTAGTGGCCTCGTATCTTACCGTGCCACATTTCCTGCCACACAATCCGCACGTTGTTGAAGCCAACCTGATTTCCAGCTCGAGCACGAGCCAGCCTTAAATAACCGACTTAATTAAACTTAATTTGTGTGTTTTACTTTGAAACTCTGTTTAAATTGCAAGTCGACTGCTGAATTGTCAGAAATTTTCGACTGTCACAGACAGTAGACCAGTAAAAGAGTGAGGAAAGAAGATGAAGAAGGGGAAGTAGAGGGAAAAGGGGAAAGAGAAGGAGCAGGGATACATAAACGCTACATAAATAATGCAATTTATGTGAACCGCATAAAGAAATGTGCTGTGCCAGACACTAAGGAACTTGTAATATGCATGTCTATATGTATGCACCTTTTTTCTCTGCCAGCTGCTTCTCCTTGAAGGACTCACATACACACACACACACTCACACACTCACACAGATATAGAAGCTTAGAGAATTGTGGTACTTCAGCTGGGCTGCCTCAAAGTCAGGAAAAAAGCAAAGTCGACGGCACTTTGCCCTTGCATAAATCTAACAAAAAATCTCGGCACATTGCCCCACAAAGTAGGCAACAAAAAGTTTAAAGACTAGAATGCAATAGTGCAAGATTTTGATAAAGATTTAAGCAGGCCGACACAGAATGCTTCAATTGGTTCACAGCCACAAGGACTACAATGACTCGCTATCTGCACTGAAAAGCCAATCCGAGCCCAGCTAACTAACAATGTGTTTAATGCCTTTCACTTCCATATCAAAATGAATACTATGACAGGCTACAGTACAGCAATCTCGACTGATAGAGACTCTGCAATTAATTTGAACATAAAAAATACGAATAAAATATTAAAAACTAGCTTGATCAAATTTGAATTCAGAATATACGGAAGCAGCATATCAAGATTGTTGTCCCTAGATTACAGACTCTGAGATCAAGGTGTCCACATAGAGGGTCAATATCGAATCGGTTTTTGATGCTGATCAAGAATAAATACACTTTATGGAGTCTACCTGGCATATTTCTGCCTGTTACGCCCATTTTTCCTTTTAACATAATATACCCTTTGTTCTATTTTAAGTACAGGGTCTAAAAATATTTGTCTATAATTTCATTGCTTTCTTTTTTGCCTTTTCCGCCTGTGATGATAAAGAACAGAGTCAGAGCTGTATCTGGAGCCGGAGCTGGAGCTGGTTGGGCTTGGCCAGTCGTTGGATTTTATGCAGACATGCCCACGCATTTTAATTAAGAAATTAAATTAAATACAAACTGATGCGTAACAGATTCCTCGTTACTAATTAAAATTCAATTTCTTGCCATTAAAATGAGCTGCGGCGACGACAAGAGGCAGGCAGGACAAGAACAATAACAACAATAACAACAACAACAATAACAACAACAACGGCAGCTGCTACAGCGTCAATTACAAGCAAAACCCTTCGCAGCGGATACACAGAAAACAACACAGAACACAGTAATAGCAACATCAACAGCAACAGCAATTGAGGAGTGGCCACGCCCATTTGCCACACAGAGACGGCAAATTAAGCACGCAAAATTAATACGCAATAAAAAAGCAATAATAAAAGCCAAGTCAAGTCGACTCGTCTCGAGAATGAAACAACTGAAAACAATTTGTAGTCCTTTGGCTCAGCTCAGCTCTTAACTTTAATGTGCTTATTGTTGTTGTTGCTATTTTAAATTAAAACAAAAAAAAAATAAAAGAGAAAAAAATAGAAATAGAAGCGAAGAATAGACGAAAAGAAAAAAGAATCAAATAATTTGTTAATGGCCAGCAAATTGATAATGTGCCAAGTTCCGACTGAAAATTTCCTAATTAAAATTTGGATATTGAAGCAGTCGTTTGATTGATTCACTTCAAGTTAAAACAAAACGCTGCCAGAGTTGCTCATGTTTCTGTAGTTGCTGCTGTTGTTGTTGATGTTGTTGTTGTTAGTAGAAAGTTGCGGTTAAGTGGATTCTGGGCGTGGCCGGGCAGCTAAAAGAAAGGAAAGGAAAGGAAAGCTAAAGGCGAAAGCCGCTTTCCAGCTTGAAAGGCAAACAAAAGCTGCAAAATACTTGACGCAACTATGCCGAGGATGTTGCTGCGAGCACCCTGTATTCCTCTATCCTCTACCTCGCTGTAACCTGTATTCAGTACTCAGTTTTCAGCCCCTTGGCCAGTTTTACGCTGAAACATTGTTCGCCATTTAGCAGACTAAACGGCATAACAAAACAAAACATCGCTGGGTGAGGGGGAGATGTAGTACCTTGGGTTTATGGGAAAGGCTAAGAAAAAAGGAGAGTGAAAGGGAGAGGGGCAGCCACAGAGACGTGCAAAAGGGGTAGCAAATTACTTAAGAAAACTGTTGTTGCCTTATTGGATTAGGCAGAGTAGGAAAGTCGGTGACCGAAAAGCGTTTCAGATCTTTCAACGCACAATTACCAGCGGCTCCTTTATAATTTCTATGGCATCCGAGTATCCGGGCTGCAGGCCAGCCATCAAATTCGACTATCTAGCGTCTTTAAAGCCAGCACACATTTTCCAGTTCTTCAGTTGATCCCAGTCAAGTTTTTGCCGAGCTTGAGCCGAAATATTTGGCCGGCCATGCTCAGTCCGTTTTTCCCCATTGGTGGCTTTTATTGTTTGGGCCACGTCAAGTTGCGAGCTGTGTTTGTTTTTTAGCTGCCTGAAACATCTCGAACCATTGGTCGTTTTTCTGTGCGGCGCTTAGACCAAACATCGCATTCACCCCTGAGGCCTGTTTGGCGTATTGTTACACAATTTTGTTGAAATTTATTTACAGAGTTTATGCCACACAGAATCAACATTGAAGTTGGCACAATGGCAACAAGCAGTATTCGCCACAAAAAAGAATGAAAGAAAAAACAAAATCAACAGCAACAACAATAGGCAGCCAAAGACCAATATCGGGCCAAAATACTGCGCCAAGTTGTGCTTCTAAATTTCTATCCCTAGTGCACGAAAGTTGACTCGTGCCCCCTGCCGCATGCTACATGCTACATTCCACACGCCCCATGCCCCATGCCCCATGCCACGTGCTCTGTATGCTAAACAGCAGCCAGCAAGTTTACTATATATGTGTCACAGCACGGACTCGAGGTCAGAGCTGGGTCGGAGTTGGGTGTAGCATAAAGCACAAACAAGATAATAAGTTCATAAGTATTATTTGCAACATAATCTCGCGATTTGATTTGAAAATTTGCAGCAAACTTGAAATCGTGTCAAAGTTTGGCGACTTCTAAGCTCAGAACAAAGTTGTCCAGAGGATTGGCGAGGGATATTGATGGATATTCAAAGTTAATTGGTTAGATTTGCGGCTGAGCTAAGCTCTACTCGAATTCAAATAAGCATTGATCTTCAGCTTGAAGAACTTGAGTTGAGTTAATAGTGACTTAACGCTGATTCCATCTTCATAATTCATAAGCATACAAGCTGGTTAAGAGCCTGGCCTTGCCGCTGCTGCAGTGTAAACTTGGCTCCTTTGGCTAATTAATCACGCCAAGTTAAGTAAACAGCAGCTGCCTGTTTAGTGCAACTGCTGCTAATAGCATTTCGTACTTTCGCTTGCCCGCTTGCGAACTTGGCCAACTTGTTCCGCCGACTGGGCCAGCAAACTTTGACTGCCAGCTCCTAAGTGCGATTTATGAGTGCGAGTGTTAGTTCGAGTGCAATGGGCAACTCAGTGGCAACTGAGCGAAATTTGTTTACAACTTAGGCGTTAATTGACACAACCACAGCCACAGCAAAAGCTACAGCCAGAATAGCAACAAGAGGACAACAGGAGGACAGAGCCAAACAAAACCAAACCAGACCAAACCGAACCAAACAAAACAAATGCAAGGCCAAGAGCCAAACTTGGTTGCACAATTGGCTTCCTCAAAATGCAGGCAACAATTTTCCATTACAAACCGAGACCCCAGAAAAGTTTTCGAATCAAATTCAACACCTTCACCAAGGTGGCTTTTACACTTTTTAAATACTTTTAATAAGCTCGACAGCTGCATTAGCTTCAGTTTCAGTTCCAACTTCAGTCTCAGTTTCAACAGCGCACTTAATGAGACGTTGCAAGGATGAAATGTTGCATCATCTGTCCACAGTTAAGGATACTTTTAGTAATACAGAAAAAAAGTAATTCCTTGAAGTGTAGTAAATCAATGTCGCAATAATCCGCACATAAGGCACTTTATCAATCAATGCAGAAAGGATTTAGTGTCGAAGTTTCTTTTATGTCAACGCCTCGCCAAGGGAACGGGTCGGGTCTCTTCTTTCTGCTGCGAGTATGACAAATCACAATCAAACACCCAGACAAACACACACACACACACACACACACACACACACACACACACACACACACAGACACAGACACAGACACAGACACACACACATTCGTGTCGCGTAAAGTAATAAGCGGTAAAACAAAGTAAGACTAAATAATACAGTAAATCACAAGCTAATGCCTCACACATACACACACACACACACACTCGTACACGCTCGCACACTCATGCACGCTTGGCAGGCATTGAAGCAATCAAATTAAATCCCAATCGCACACTTAGATAGACATAGACGGGTAACTTGGGTAACGACAAACGGCGATAAAGCGTTATGGTTCATTAGGCCCATCGAGTGCGAGGCGGAGGCCGCTTAGACAACAACGACAACAACGGTAACAACACCAACATCTACAACAGCAACGTCGACAACAACGATAACAATGACAATAGCATTGAGTTTACAATCGATGTGTGTATACATATACACTGAAAAAAATCAAAGAGGCTCGGACTTAAATCAAGAATTTCCGGTATTAAAAATTAAATTCTTGATCCAAATACAAAATTCTCAATCTAAGAACGGTCTTGAAATTCTTAACTTTTACAGCGCTCAGGATTGTTTTAAGAATTACGTGTACTCGATATAATCGCGTATTAGTTAAAAAACGAATATCTAATCCATTCAGAACTTTTTTGCTCAAAATAATTCTAAAATATATAAAAATTAAATATCTTGATTAAACGGTTAACGTTCGTTTATACTTTCAAAGATGATTCGCTCTTAAAGTAAGTAAATTAAAGAATGAATCTTTCCTAATAAGATCTAGAACGAAACGGGATTCGTTGAAGAACTATTTTATGTAGAACAAATCGCATCGCATTTTTCTGAGTGTACATATATCATGTACCGCGAATCCTGTCACATTCACCTACACAATCCAAGCCAGCAACACCATGAGAGGGGTCTACAGGGTAGCAGCTGGGAAACAGCGGCTTAGGGGTAGTTGCACATTTCCAGCACTAAATGTCAATATCATTAAGTGTGCACCCATATGGTAAGACGGTAAGCTGACCCACCACCAATACCATCGTCACCATCAGCACCACTTGAACCCGCTGCAATTGTCACCCAATTGCAGTGAGTTCCGCATCTGAACTGTCAGATGTGACACTCGGCAAATATTTACAGCGACAAATTGCTAAGCTAAACACGGGTTCCCAAACTCGAGATCTCGACACAGGCGACACATAAATAAATAAAACATGCCGCGATTCGTCTTTGACAAATCAGCTGCAATTGACCATTGTCACATGGCCAGATGCTGTCGCCAATTTAGTATGCCAGGACATGCCTCATTAAAGACTTGGGAGTGCCAGGAGGTCAGGGCACGAAAGTGGACACCTGCGTGCCGAATTAATGCAATGAAAATTTACCGAAACTTTTATGAATGAGTTAAAGAAGAGTTGGCGAATTGGCGGCCAGCCTGAGTCGGGTTGGCTCGGAAAAACTAATAATGAGCTTTCAATGTTAATAAGCCGGGGGGAAAACTTCTTCGTAGCAAGGAGGCGAAAGGCGAGAAGCGACAGCTGCAGCTCTCAGTTTTCGCCTCCAGTCAGCACAAAGAGAGAAAGAGAGAGTCAGAGAGAGAGAGAGAGAGAGAGGAACGTTGACAAAATCCCTTTTATACGTAATTTCATTTTCGCCGCCTGTCCCACTCAAGAAGTAATTTCAAAACTTTGTTAGGCATTTTTAAAGTCATTTATGGCAAAAAAAAGACAGAAAAGCAAAAAGAACTCAACACGAAAAAGCAAGATAAGAAAAAATTTAGATGCCTTCGTTGATGAGCTACTGATGAGGCGACCGCTCGACAGTCGGACGGAGGAGTCGATGACATCGCAGCTAAAGTTGTACTCGTACTTAGTTGGAGTTGGAGTATATCAGCAACAGCCCCAACCAAACTTTGCACTCGTCTTTTGTTTCTTGTCTACAGAGAATAAAGAATGAGCGAATCATAATGTACTTCAAGACAAGCGAACGTGCTCGACCAGCAGATACTCGATATAGGAATATTCTTACATACTTTTAAGTCTCTCAGTTTGTGACACAACATTTCATTAAACAGTTTAAAGTTCTGTCAATTAAACAAACCTTTTTATAGTTTACAATAGCATTTCATAAGGATACTCTATAATCATCATAGGAATACATTAATGCTCGACTCATTATAGGAACATACTTATTAGTCTCTCACAAAGTGTTATCAAATTGCACAACTTGGTTCAGTTTAAGGCTATGTCAAATAAAACAATTATTTTCTATAGTCCACAATAGCATTTCATAAGGATACCCTGTCCATAAATATCAAAGAAATACATTAATGATTTCGCGCCTTTTCATAGAGTTCCACTGAATTGTAATGATGAAAAAAATATCTCCTGAATATGAAATGAAGCAGCTGGACAAAAGTCGCTGTCCTCCCGCCTGTCCTTTGTCTCCTCCTCCCCTCGGTCGAGGATAATAATAATAAAGTCGCCTCGCCTTAACGCTGGACTTGGTGTGGCAGCAGCTGAAAGACATCTCCTCCATCTTCGCCTCCTTCGTCCTGCCCCGCCCCCCTCGTTTACGCCCATTGTGCGACAGCTGGCGTTGAACTTAAATTAGCCTGTGCACACAATCCGCTTTTCACAGCGGCCAACCAAAGTTCTTATCAGCAAATTTATCTTTCATATGGCAATGCAAAACTTCTGAGTGGAAAGCGCCGAGTGGCGAGTGGCAAGTGGCAAGAGGCAAGAGTGGCAACTGTTTGTGGATAGGAATTACTTTGCATTGGGCAATTTATTGCAACCACCAACAGGCGATGGTTGAGCCAAGTGTTTTGATACTGTCGCCAAAATAAACATTTTATCATAAAGAGATTAAACGCCGATAAGCTGAGACTGAGACTGCGACTGTGAGCTTCCCTTTCCAAGCTCCACTTGTCTTTTGTATTTTGATTTACGATTTGCTGCTGCATGCCCCAAAATAATGTCAAGCAATTCCGCATGAGTTGAAATTAATTTGAAACATTTGCCAAGTGCCAGCCAGAAAGCAGGCACAAAGGGAGGTGGGAGTAGGGGGTTGGGAGCATAGAGAATAGGGAGGTACCTGATCATGGAATAGACTCCCTATCTGGCTATTGCAGCTGTCTCCAAGCTGCTTTCAACTGCAAACTCCCGGGCAGCCGCAAAATGGCCACATCCCATGGGCAACACTCGACGCTGGTGCAGCTAGCAAAAATGAAGGTAATCTATTTGCTTGCCCAGTGGGCCTGGGGCCATCCAAGCTGCACTCAATGTCAGTTAAATCCCGACGCTGCTTTACGACAACCTCTCAACCCATATCCATTCCATTTCCCTTGCTCCTACCTCCCGCACCTCGTCTTGCCCCCGACAAATGTCTAAAGATAAAGCTGCAAAAATATTTTAACATCCTTTGGCAACATGCCGGCGTATCCTCACCCTCACCCACCCCCTTTCCCTTGGCCTTCCTTCCTGCCTTAACCAGTGCTCAGTCTGGCCACACCCACATGCAGAACCACAGATGCAGTGCGTCTGTTGTTGCTGCCTGTCTGTCTGTCTGTCTGTCTGGTTAGTAAGTGGGTCCAGCAGCCGCAACTCAACCTGCACTAAACAAAGTCTTTGTGTGAGAAATTTTCATATTTTATGTACGAGTTGAGAGCTGTCGGAAAAAGCTGAGAGAATAGCGTACAAACAAAAAAATTTTCCACAAAATAGTTGCAATTGTTGTTATTATTATTCTTGTTGTTGCTGTGTTTTTTGTTGTTTTTTTTCTGCTGCTGTCCATGTCAATTTGGCCAACTGGGCGAAGTGCTTCTCCTACTCGTGCTCTGAAGGGGCTGCTGACAAATCCAATGATAATTTGCTGCAAATTAAAATTACTGTGCCGTTGCCCGGCATTTAGAGTTGAAAGTCGTCGCAGTTACTTAGTTAGGGCCGCATTGTAGCCAAATCTCCGAGTCTAACTCGTAATGAAATGGCTTTTTGAAGCAGGCTCACAATACAGAAAACAAAATGGAAGTGCTCGACGCACAAAAATTCTAATGAATTGCAGCTGCTGCTGCAGTCAGTCATCCAACCAGTTCATCAGTCTGTCAGTCCATCGGTCTGTCAGTCCGTCAGTCTGTCAGTTGGAGAGTCATCTGTCAGGCTGCACGAGTATGGCAATGAGAATTACTTAATTTTATTACCAACTTGTTGACCCAGCCTTTATACTCACAATCTAAATATGATTCCATGCGCCGGCTGACGACAAAAAATTAAATTATCCCATTTAACTTGACCGAGGCAACACAATTTAACCATTTAAGCCACTAAATTATGCAATCAGCAGCGCATTGAATGCATAAAATTTATTTTTCCGAAATAAAACCGAGCAAACATGTAGATATATATACGGTATACCTTGACAAGAAGAAAGGAAGTAAGAAAGCTATGCCTAATTATTAGATACCCTGTAGCCTTTAGATAGTCCTAACATTCACTCGCCCGTTAAATTCAATTTATCTGCCTGCACATATAACAAATTTATTGGATTGTTATAATTAATATTGGATTTTGAGAATCGGAGATTCAATATTCAGAAACATATCTGGAAACAAAAGTAATTACAACTTCCAGCATTGATCCAATCTGTGAACTTGATGCACATGGGGGGGATGAATTTGTCGGATGGCCTCAAAAGGAGCACGAAAGGGGCATAAAAACTGCTGGAATGGTACATCAAAGCTGTGGTCAAGACTGAGAGCCAAAGGACTACTTAGCAAGATTCTGATGGCTCTGATGGGTCAGCTGCCGTTGCCAGGCAGCCGCAAAGCAGCTTTGACCCAGTTGCTGTTGTCGCTGTTGTTGTCGTTGTTGTTGTTGTGAATGTTGCTTGGGCAAATATCGCATGAGTTTTAGCCATGCGTTGCCACATGCAGTGGATGGCCAATAAGCAGAGCCATGGGCCACAGCATTGTCTGCTGCTGAGTGCAGCAATAAACTTGAATCGCTTACACCACATCCTCATACAGTCCTGGATTTCCAGTCAGACAGTGACAGAGAGAAGGAGAGAGAGAGAGAAAGAGACGGAGAAGACTTTCTCAGTGCGACTAATGTCAAGTCTTCACATTCATGGCAATAAAATTTTACTCCTTACAGCGTGTCAAATTGCATACCACTCCCTTACTCCCTCTCTCTCTCTTTCTGTGCAACTCACTGTCAGACTGTCTGCCTCTCCTTCTCTCTCTCTCTTTCTCTATCTCTCTGCGTTTCTTTATTGTTGGACTGATGTCTTTAGTAGATTTGTGTGGCTTCGTTTTATGTGCAAGCTTTAATTGTCAATAAAATAATCATTTGCAAACATTTTGCCACTGCAACCGCAGCACGTGCCGAAAATACAAGCGTAAAGTATGTAAAGCGGCAAATTTTTATCAATAAATGATTGTGCACAAGTAGAGGGAGGGAACTGAAGTTCGAGGGAATAAAAGCCACATGCATTTCGTAGGAGTTGAGTTGAAGGATATGGCGCAGCTCGAGGGCTGCTCTTCAAGTTATTGACGAGATAAAGTTGAAGATTTTTGTGTGCATTTTGTGAAGTGGCAGAACGAGCCCATAATGATTCAAGTCATCGCAGCTAGTGGAGCAGCAGAGAGGGAAACAGACGTGGCCAAAGATGATGACGTTGAGATGTTGACGCTGAGTGTTTCGTTGGAGCCCGGGCAGCCACAGGATGCCAAGGACTTAATGCTTTGCTACTCTTCTAGTTGCTGTAGATTCTGATGTATGTGTGTGTGTGTGTATGTGTCTATGTGTATGTGTTGGCAGGTCTAGTTTATTTGCTAAAATGCCGCTCGTTTGCTCATGACACCAGCAGCAGGAGAGAAAAATAGAATGAAAATGGAGAAAAGCAATAAAAAGCCATGCGATGCGGAAAAAGAAAACATTGTGGCCAAACAACAATGCCAACAGCGCCACGCACACTTCACTGACTGCCACACACACTTACATATACACACATAAGTACACACACCTACACTGTCACACACCCAGGAAAAAAACTCAGTTCATCGATTTTCACTTGAGCGAGAAACGCTGCCAAGCAAGTCTCTGGAGTCGCACAAACAAATGCGCGTAAATTTTGCTTAGCACAAGTGCAAATACTTGACACAGCCGCACCTACAATAAGTGGATAGCATGCACCACACAATGCCAGACTAAGAGATGCCCTGTAAGCACTGTAAAGTTTGATTGACTCGACTCCAACTTGCCTAATTGCAGCTATTAGGAATTCAAACTATTCCAGAAAAATTAAATAATTTAAACTTTTAAAAGTTTTATACATTTTTTGAATTTTCATTTATGACGCTGAATGAAATTTTAGTTGAGTGAATAAAGCGTCATAGTAAATTTGAAGATATTAAATATATTTATTTTATTTTATTCATTATTATTTAATTTGCTTTTGGATTCAATTTTATTAGCAAACAAAAAAAAAGTTGTTGTATGAAGACATTAGTGGTACACTGTATATTAAATTACTGGCAACAAATAATCGATAGTTCTAAATGATGGACAGAAGAATATCCTGGACTTGCTTAAAAGGTACATAATTAGGGATTTAGCAATATAAAAGAGTTGCACATTTGACTATGTCTTTCGATATACCCTATAAGAATAAGATAAAGGGCGCAGCTCTTAGGAAACTCTGTTCTGTGAGGAGCCTTTAAATTTACATTTGTTGGCATTTTAGTCACATGTCAATATCCTTTGTGAGGTTTTTTGTGGGCGTAACTTTAACGGTTGATTTGTTTTATCGGAGTCCTTGCTCAGCCACGCCCTCGCAAAGTTTTGAGTTTATCATTTTTTGCCTCTTCTTCTACGGCTTGTTACCTGATTTATTTGCATCTTCTTGGCAAAGCAGTTAATAAATTTCAGTTACATTGAACTGTTATCTCAGACAGGTATGGAAAGTTTTTGAAAATCGAAAGTTTTGCCAAAGTTTTGCAAGGGAAATGCAAACCTGTGTCAACTTGATTAACCGAGGTAGACAGCTTCGATAAGACCCAAATAATATTTTGGATAACCCAATAAGCCATAGGGACCAAGATAATAATATTTCTCGTGTGATTTCTGACACAAATACAATATTTAACAAAAAAAAAGAAGTTCACTTAGATTAGCTTTGCATTCATAAAACGATTTGCACTTCATCACAAACCGAGAGATAAGCCCCAAAGGGGAGGATGGGATGGGGACGGGGAGGCAACCGCAAATGCAAATATTTGAAGCATCAGCAAAAAGCTGGCGGCGGGTAGAAAAAACCAAACCAAACCCAACTCAACTCAACTAACTACAAAACCGAAATAATTGTTACTGACACTGACACAACTTCTGCTGCAGTTGCTGTTGCTTCTGATGTTGCTGCTGTTGCTGCTGATGTTGCTGCTGTTGTTGCTGTTGCTGCTGGCTGATAGCGCAGACAAACGTCCCGCAGCAATTGAAACAACAGCGAACGAACGGCGGGTGGATAGCGTAGATTTGGTTAGAAATGCAGTACGAGTCGAGTAGCAGTCAATGGTTGGGTGGTTGAGTGGTGCAGTGGTTGCTGTGCAAACTTGCCAACACAAAGTAAAGTTATTTGCGGTTCATTATTCACTTTTGGATTTTATTTCCTTGTGGTGCACTCAGACAGCGAAGGCATCACGATCGAAACAACTGATGGACAGCAGATTGAAGCCCGTCCACAGCACGTCGATGCTGCCACCGTTTGTTAGCTTTCCCCCCTTTCAGTGCTCAGCGGCATGCAACATGACTTACCAATGCTAAACGTGAATGGGAATGGGAATGGGAATGGAAATGAAAAGGGGAATAGGAATGGGTTTATGAGAAGAAGAGGAGAAGTGGAGGGGGACTGCATAGCGACATTTAAATAGAAAATTTTACTTGGCGTTGTCAGTCGAGGAAATTTTTGCTCTTTGCTTATTCATCTTGCAAGTTGAAAAATAAATTAATAATGCGTTTTTGCCACTGACAGCAGCTGCAACCGCATACTAAAGCGAGTTGGCAAAGAAAAACTACGTAATAGAGAGACTGACTCAGGAAAACCAGCCAAAAAGATAGAAGAAGTAAGATCGATACTTTGCTGGAATGTCGAAGTTAAGATACTCTGATTGTTTTATTAATTAAATTAGGCAATGATAAAACTATCATATGAGATACATATGAGTATATGACGGAAATTAATTGAATTAAATGTGAAATGGGATTGTCAGTACACAATGATTGATTCTTTTCAGTATATTAAATTATTAAAATACCTCTTTACGAGGTAAAAGTCTAGTGAGGAAAACATTTTCATGCCCCAAAAATTCCTGATATCCAATTTTGTGACGAACATTATTAAGTTTTACAGATAAAATATAAAAAAAATATAATTTTTGCACTCGGCACTCAATTTTAGCAGGCTTTAGCAATTGCCCGCTAATCTAGCGATTTTTTGAAAAAGTCGTAGAACAAAAGCTTCGGGAACAAGTCCTCATTAAAACTTTTAAGCTATATCAACGATTTGATACATACAAACAGACAAGCAAACAAACAAAAAAGTGGACTGACTTTTCATCTTATTTTCGGAAGGCGACTAAAAATTTCTAAATTAATCATCTTTTGAATTAATGGACCGATTTTGATGATCGAGGTGTCAGTCGACGCGTATTTTTAATAAGAATAGTAAAACATTTAAAAGATATGTCAAAAGGCTGCAATCGTTTAAATTTTGCCCCTCCCACTTACACCTGTTTATCTCACTCTCTCTTTCGTCTCTCTCTTTCGTCACTAGCGCGGACTGCCATCCGCAGTGATAAACTTCTTATTTGTTAAAGTGGTCCGATGTAAAAGTATTTCGGCTCCTTATAAAATTATATTGCCCGGAGCAAGGGTATGAAATAGAAACTGGGGACACGAGGACTCGAATATTCCATTCGCAGTGGCCCTTGCTCTAAAATTTAATTGCATCTTTTTCAGCAATTGTAGCACGAAATGAAAATGCATGCTAATGCCAGGGGAGAGGGTCTTAAAAACTCGAACTCGAACTCGAATCTGAACCCAAGCTCCTCTATGCAAACCAGACATCATGCGAAATGCAGATGGCGAAAGGCAGAAGGCGAAAGGCAGAAGAAGTTTAAGCTTTCAGTTTAGTTCAGTCAAGATATGAATACTAATAGCCACTGGAATGTTTGAGTAGCCAAAGGACATTGCACTGTCTGTGGTAAACTGTGGGGAAGAGGGAAGAGGTCCTGCTTCTGCTCCCAGGATGTTTTCTCGCTTAGCCCAGTTCACTCCGGTTCGGTTCGGTTTGGTTCCTTTCGTTTATTCGCTGGCAATGGAAATGGCAATGTCATTACTCTTATTTGATTCCGTGGACATTCGCATAAATGTCAGATTGAGTTTTGTGCGGCGGCAAAGTTGAGTCCTTGAAATGCAGCAGCAGCAGCAGCAGCAACTGGCAATGCATTTAAATGCAAAACTCGGTGGCCATTCACATTCCCAGTCAAGGCAGGGCGATAGCGGGAATTCTTGGATTCTTGAAACAAAAATGAAACGAAGAAAAGCAATTAGCGAAATTAATTGCTTAAGTTTCGCTTTTGAAATATTTATCTACAAGAATGAGATTAATTCAATGGCCAACGGACAACGGCAAAGACAAGCCACGCCAAGGATATTGCTCTGCCATGCACAATTTGCGGACTTGTCAATTGAATGGCTTGGCTTAGCGGTTACTCCTCTCACTCTCTCTCTCTTTATCTGACTCTCTCTCTCTTTCTATCACTTTGAATTGCTGATTAACTTGGAGCATGATACTCGTTGCTCAGGCCCCGATCAGAGCACGCGATTGTATTTCAATTCAAACTGGCCAACAACTTACCGCTCTCCCAGTGCTGCTGCGATAGCAGCATCAATGCGATGACAATGGGCCAAGTTCGCGGCAGGAAGGCGCTCTCAGGTGGCTGTGTCCTCTTTCGGATGTGTCTTCGGTTATCCGTGTACTGGCTAATTGTTGACATTGGCCTCTGTTCCGCCATTTCGCTGCTGTTCCACTTGATTGGTTAGTTAGTTTTGGTTTTTGGCTTCAATGTTGCTGTTATTGTTGTTGTTCCTTTTGTTTTCGCTTGTTGCTTTCAATTGGATTTGAAGGAGCTCTATATGTAAGCTAGCGTATTCAGGTGCATTGAATTAATTATTTCATTGTGCACACCTTGTTGCCTTGCCGCAGTTTGTTGCTAAAGTTTCTGCCGTCGTCAACTGCAGCACTTACGGAATTTTAATTATTCAAAATAGGTTTTTAGCACAGCGGCAGGAGCCCAACCTACCGACGATACAGGACTCAAACTCCAACTTCAACTCCAACTCCGACTCAGCACTCGAAACTCGGCACTCAGGCAGGACTCGGACAGGACCTCGGTCTCTGTTTTAATTGCTTGTTCTGCTGCAATGCATTTTCCTGGGGCGTTGCAAATTTATAGCTGCAAAATAGAAGTAAAAACGATATGCGTTAGTTTTCTGCAAAACCACAGTGTTTATTGTGTGTATATCTGTGTGTGTGTTTATGTGTGTGTGTGTGTTTGTAGGTTTGTTGTGTAATGCTGCTAAGCCATCGTCCCCAAATACATAATTCCTATGCAAATAAGCGTAGACCAAACACTAAAATTTATGTGCACGCTGCGTTTTGCATATCTGCACACAGCCATTGGCAGGGGAAGGCGAGCGGGAAAGAAACCCATAAACCGAGGGGAGGACAACATTTTGTTGGCAAAAAACGCCGCACCAAAAATAAAACTCAAGTAAAGCGTAAAAAATCTAAACGATGCGAGGCACAATTCTGGCAAAAACAGAGGACACGCTGCCAAATTAACAGAAATTTTGGAGCGTAGCACAAGTTTTTTTTGTGTGTCACCAGAGCAAACTCCCTCTTTCTTTCACTCACCCTCTATCTCTCTCTCTCTTTCACTCACTGCTGCACTAGTACTGTCTCTTTTTATGTGCACTCAACGGCAAGCCAACTGAAATAATCCTGAAAAATATTGTTGGCTTTGATTTGGCGCGGCCTTTGGTTCTGGTTTTATTACAACTTTTTTCCTCATTTTTTTCTGTTCTGCATTTTTTGTGGCAACCTCTATACTTAATATGACATGGCAGTTGGGCATGCATGACACACAAAATAGAGCAAACACTACTCGTCGTGGCAAAGAAGAAAAAATAAATAAACTGCGTATCATTTGCGTCTTCCCATCACCAACTCCTCCTCCTCCTCTCTACTCGACCATATGCGGCCCATAAACAATTCTATTAAAATTAATGTTGCATATTTTGAGGAGGAAAACTTAAATGTTTTACAAATTGATTCAAATTTGTTATACGCTTGCGAAATGATGCACAAAATGACCAGTAACAGCAACTGCTAAATACCCTATAATATTTCAGAGCTCAGCATTTTCTTTCTTGAAGACAAAGTAAACCCTCAGGAAATGGGCGAAGCAACAAATTGAAGCGCAAGTAAACAAAAAAGATAAAAAGAAGGAAGGGAGAAGCATAAAAAAAAGAAAAGAAAAAAATAGAAAGAATAGGGAGAAAAAGCGAAGCAAATATGATTGATTTTATGTGTTTGAGCTGATGGGCGAGTGGGAGTCGTGTGTGGATCGAGGAGCTGATGGTTAGATGAAGTCCGTGCCAATGACAAGCAGGGCAAGGCCTAAAGGATATAGCCGGAAATACGCCAGAATACACAGGGATATTACTTATGTACATACTCCGTATAAGTCGTCCTGGGTTTTTATGCTCAAGGAAATAAGCAAAGAGCGCTCGAAATGGGAGCCAATTCTGGCCCGGCTGACAAGCAACCCAAAGGGAAAATCGAAAAGCAAACCACAACAACAGCAAAAACCACACACACATACACGCACACATATAGGAAATGCGTATGAGAAAATTTGTGTATTTGCCATAAAATAATTTATCAATTGGAAAAATTTTTAGACAGGCAAAAGGAGAAGGGAAAAGTACACGAAGCAAAGAAAAATGCCCAAGCACTTTATAAGCTTGTGTGTCCGTGAGTGTGTGTGTGTGTGTATTTGAGGGTAAAATTATGACAGGAGGAAATAAAAAAGCATAAATTTATTACTGGGCAAACGATGACTACTAAAACTTGGCCACAGGCCCGTCGGGAATGCGGCACGGCGGAGTCGGCAAAGGCGCTGCAAGCGAGCATCATAAATAATCGGAGGGGCGACAATATTGAACGTCGGGACAATGAACAGGGAGCAAGGACCAGACCAAGGCATCGAGTGCACTGACATTTTTGATAGCAATATAAATACATAAAGCAATATATATAAATACAATACGATTCGATATGAAAACGGAGCGGGTTATGCCTCACGCAATGGCAGCAAAATAATTGTACCCAGTACATGCGGCAATTTGCTATAACAAGGATATCAAATTTGCGCACTGCCAGCAGAGGCAGGGTAGAAGCGGAGGCAGAGGCAGAGGCAAAAATAAAAAGGATAACGAGCACAATAAAAGAAATGAAATCGTAGCCCAAACTGTTACTAATTGGACAAAGCAGCCAAACAACAACAGCACCAACTGAAGGAATGAAAAAATTGTGGAAACCAAAAGAGCCAACAAATGTGTGTATCTGTGTGTGTGTATCTGGGTGTACGACCCTCGGGCCGAGAGCACATTGGCATTGCAAGCTATTCAAATTTCGGCAGAGTCGACACAAAAAAATTGGCTTAGTTAAGTCTAATTTCACAGGCAGACAAAGTGCTTAAAAAATAATTACGCGCTGGCAATCAAGAAGGCGTCGTTATCGTTGTCACTATAGGAAACCGGATACGGATCCGGATACGGATGTGCATGTACGCGATGTCAGCATCCGGCGTGACGTGGGCGTCGTCGCTCTCTTCAAATTGACCGCAGTGTGGGGACAAATTGAATTTGGTTGAAGCAGTACAAGCGCCTTGCCACAAATTCGCCAGCTTACAAGTAATTAGGCAACTCTGTAACTGCAGTCAGTTCCTCCCTCGATCCTCATCCTCCCTGCAGCCAGAGAATATGCACACAAAGGACATACGCGTCGTTGGCCGCGTTGGCGCCATTTGCCGCTTGCCACTTGCCGCTTGCCACTTGCCGTTTGCTCGGTTGTCAGTGCGACTGTTGGCTAATTGCAGAATGTGCAGCACCAGTTTATGTGGCAAGTAAGGAAGGAATGAAGGGAGCAGAGGGCAACGGAGACAACTGGTCCACGCGACACTAGCTCGTTTTCTTTTACGTGTTTGAGTTGCACTTCAGACCGAGTAATTACCAATTTGAGGCGCCAATTTGGCTGCTGCTGCTGCTGCCCCAGCGTGGCCAGCAAAATTTAATTAGTTTGACAACCAAATGTCAGCAGACATCCACTTCTATCTGTATGTGGGTGTGTGTGCGTGTGCGTGTGTGGGAATGTATATGTGGGCGGGTAATAAAAAGGACAGACAAAAACATCAATGAAAAGAATTTTCGGCTGGCCGCAGGCAACAGGCAATTATGAGAAATCGCTGCTATCCCTTTGACCCTTTGTAATCTCTTTAACGATGCCAATGGCAACAAGGCCAACAGACAAATGAAAACAATCTGAGAGTCTTTCTGTCAGTTAGTCAGTCAGTCAGTCGGGCATTTTAATATACTTTACAAGTGTTCGTCAATTAATTTAATTTAAACCCTTTGCACAAGGAAGGATTACTTTGACACTTTGACAATAGTGGACTTAAGCCGGAAGGAACCCAATAACAGGACTTGCCGCCTGCTCGCTCCTCCCCCGCACACTCAAAGCAGAACTTCACCCTGAACATTTATTTAATTATTAAATGTGCAAATTTTCAACTGCTACTCTCTCAGGCTAGCTACTAATTAAATTCTCGGCCATTGAATTGACCTCGGCCAGTCCGATAAATGTCTACAAATTGGTTGCTCTGAATTATACACATTTTTCTAGCCTCACGACAAAGAGCTGTCCAGCAAGCTGGCTGAATAAACGTTAGACACATACGTATTTTGTGTATATATATATATAGATAGCTTTGGTTGCATTGGCAGCCGTAGTCAATTTCAAGGACACTCGATGGGGCAGCTGCCTCATCCAAAGCCGAAGCTGATGCTGATGCTTCGGTGCTGGTGCGGCAGCTGCAACTGCAGCCGGAAGTGCTCTTCACAGTTTATAGCTTCAAGTGGCAGTTGGCAAGTGCAAGTGGAAAATTCCTGAGCGTCAACTGCTTGCAGTTTGTTTTCTATGCAAGCACACACACATGTATATGCACATATACATACATATCCAAGCCCAACCAAACACACAAGCAGGAATTGGGTTTGAGTTGAATTGATTAAGTTGATAATGACACTCAATTTACACACACACAAGCACACAGACTGGATTTCAATGTTGAAAACTTAATTGGCATGCATATTAGTTAATCAAAATTTAATTTAATTTAGCCGATTGCCCTTAAATGTGCACTGTGCATTTTTGGCTCAATGCATTGACACGCAACGCACATACCGAGAAATCTAAAATGAACCTTTGCCATTTTTAATTTGATTAAACTCAAACAGCAGTTGCTAATTAAACTCAAGAACTAACGGTAGCTATTCAATGGACATGCCAAGCACTAATTAAGATTTTGTCAATTACTTATGGCTACTGCCACGCCCCTTAAACTGACTGACAACCAGCATTGGGGGCAAACGCTGACGCAGCGCAAACTGCACGCCTCTGAATAACCCGGATAGGGATTGGGATTCACCATCTCCAGCAATGTATCTGTGTGAGGGTCCGAGTATCTGTGTGCAATCATTAAAATTAATTTATTGGTTTCATTAACTTGGCTGGCGAGTCTTTAGCAGCAACGAGCACATTAGCCACCGCCGGTGCCTGTTGTCCTTGTCGTGCACGATTTCGTTGTCCTTACCCTGAAGTAAGCTGCAATTTTTTTGCGAGTCGATTCCAAATGACACCACGACGACATTTCCTACCATTTTGCCTGTGCGACAGCCTGACCAAAATCCGTTGAAAGCATAAGCCAAAAAAAAGAAACACAACAATCCAACGGCCACAACCAAAACCATAGCCAAAAGCTAAAGCCAAAGCCAAAGCCATTGCGCTTGGCTGGCCAACAATGAAAATGTAATGTTCTTCCCACTCTCAAACTCTCCGTCTGTCCGCTCTCAATCGCTTTCTCTGCGTCTCTCCCTCGCGACTACAACAAGGAGTAACGCTTAATGGGAATGGACTAGAAATAATCATCATTAGGCACGACCCAACCACCTTTTAGACCAACTTAGACCTCGATTTAAGCAACAAGTTCTCAGATCCTTGTACACCTTTCCACCAAGCCTCCAATTATATACTACAGTGAATTTGTACCTCACTTTAAATTTTCAGCGAATGAAAAAGTTTTTTGTTTTCGCCTGTCAGACAGTCGCAAAAGTTTCCGACTTCAAACAAACTCTCAACTTTCACATTAACTTATTTAATAAACCCATTCGCACATCTAAAAAATTGAAAAACAAAAAAATATGCTTATACATGTGTAATATCTTATGCCAAAACACCATCATATTTTAATCTTTCTAAATACGATTTCAACAAAGAACTACAAATACATATACGGACGCAATATGGCGAGCGTGCTTGACCAAGAGATACTTCGTAGACAATCTTCACAAACATACTTGACTTCACTAAAAATTACACTGTTATTCCAACTTTTTTTTTGGGGGAAATATTGGAAATGTAAAACCACCAATGAATGTAGATCATTAAACTATCATTGCTTCAAATTATTAGTATTCCTACAAAGTAAATGCTGATGTTTTTTTTTCAACTATTTATTTATTTACTTGTTCCTAGCCCCCGTCAATGTTGTCAAGCATGTGTTTTTAAGGAATGAAACGCAAAAAATAAATACATTCCGTAATAAAAAAAAAAAAAACTTGTTTCTAGCCTCAACAAGGACTTACTTAAATTAATGAAGCTTTCACGAACACTACACAGAAAAAAAAATGACATTCTACAATAAAGTATAAAATACTTAATTTAAGCTCGCATTTTTTAAGTATGTATTTAGGATTAAGCTGAATAATCAAGCCTGTATCGGGATTAAAATGGGAAAATACACATTTGCTGAGCGCAAGATGAAAATTCTCTCTCGGCCTCTCTCATTTCAACCGGTCCGGTGGCTCAATAGTTAGAAAAAACCGAAACAAAAAACGTTAAAAAAAAAAACGTTTGAAAAAAAATTTTTTTTAATTAATAAAAAAATGTTAGCCTGAATTTAAGAATTTCAGGATTGAATTCGGGATTGAAAAAATCAAGTATTTCATACTTGGTCTAAGAAAATCCGAGATTACCCCACTTCTGACATCGTTTCGGATTGAGTTCGGGGTAAATATCCCGAATCTTTTTTCTGTGTATTAAATAATACCAACTTGTAAAAATACAAAATAAAAAGAATTTAACTTTTTTTTAATCTACTCAAATAGTGTTAGTTAGTAACAAATAATATTTTTAATTAAAGAAGATTTCATTTATAATTTTTTAAGTACCCAAATGGTTATTGCTTGTGTGCTATTAAACACAATTTAAAGAACTTGGATTAAGATTGAGTTTTACATAAATACAGTAAGTTTTGGTGAAAATTTAGGTTTGAAAATACTAATATACTTAAATTTGTACTTGGAAAGTCGTACTTAAAATAAGATTGACATACTTGACATTAGTAAATTAAGTAAGAAATACATGATTATTTCGCTCTGTTTTCGCACGAGGTTACATAAATTAATCGTTTTTATTTTATTAACTGACTGTGAATTGAATTGTTCATGAATTGCTGCCAATAGAGTCACGAATAAAGTGTAGCAGCTTTTTTGAAATTTGAAGATGCTGATTATCTGAAAGCAGTTCGAGGAGTTGTATGCATTGAATGCAGCATTTGTCATATATAACTGTCATGCTTGTCTATATTTAAGCCAAACAACCCACCCACTGCAACCTGCAACAACAACGTGCCACCCGCTTGATGCATTGCTTTGCACATTGCCGCATGGTCGACGTTGATGACGCCAACGCCAACGCCGACGTCGATGCCGACGTCGACGCCAACGTCGACGCGGCCGAAGTGCATTTGGCAAATAAGAAAAATTGCATAAATTTCATTAAATTCGAAATGTCAAGCGACTGTCGTGCACCCTCGAACTGTCTTCCCTCTCTCTCACTTTGTCCCTCGCGCTCTATTTTCATACTGTATGCATACTTTGTTTTGTCTGTGTGTGACTTTACATCAGCAATGACGGCGTCTAGCGCAGCGCGGCTGAAACAACAACAAAAGCAACAGCAACAACACTGCCATTGCCTTTTCCGTTTCCCGTGTTCAGTTTGCAGCAATATTAAAAATTGTGCACCAAAATCCCCAAAGTAATTTATTAAGATGCTTCATGACTGTTTTACGCGCCGCTGACTTCACGCCATTAAAAGCCACGGCGCAACCTACACACACACACAGCACACAACACATTCGCACACAACACAGCACACACACACATTACATGCAAAAGCTGCATAAATTTTCACCGCAAGAGCAACAACAATGTGACACTTTTTACTTTTGCCTGGTTGCCTCATTGGAGTTGTGGCTTGTTTAGACGGCAGCTAAAGAAGCAGGAGCAGCAGCAGGATTACTAATGCAACTGCAGGCGTCTTGAGAGCAGCAACAGCAACAGCAGCAGCAGCAACAACTAATGCAACTGCCGCTGCTGCTGCTTAAAGCATCCATCGTTAGATTCTTGACATTTATATGGGATTTCTGGCTTGGCCTTAGCCATTTGGCTTTGATTGCAGCTTGGAGTTTTTGCGGCTAGCGCATTGTCATAAATTACTTGGCACTGCTCCTATACTCCTTTGCTCCTATGCTCCTTTTCTTTACGTATTTGTTGGTGTTTGAGTATTTTTGTGTGTGTGTGTGAGTGTATCTGAAAATCGTAAATCAAGTTGGCACACATTTAGCTAGCTGTGACTTTGCCTTTTCCTCGCACTCGCACTCTCACTCTCACTCGCACACACCTCACTGCGTATGTGTGATATTTCATAGCACGTGTCATGAATTCTAATTACCTTTTTTCCTTATGCAGGCGGCACTTGGCATTTGCCATTTTTGCATTTATGTGCACACAATTCATAAATTACAAAATTTTAAATTACATTTTCAAAGATTTTAAACACATTAAGTTGTGCTTAAATTTATCCATGCTACATGCCATAAATTAAGTAAATAATATTAAAATGTCATAGAATGAAACCAAATCAAAAATTAGCTCAAATTGTTAATAATTAATTTCGCAACAAATATGTGCGACTATTCATAAATCTGCAGCATCATGCCACGTCAGGTGTGGCACAGGCAATGCGGGCTTTTGAAATGCAATAGTCCTGAATGTACGCTTTGGTAAATCAACAAATTTGTATTTTAAAACATATTTCCAGGATGCTTTTCATTTATGCATTTTCATGTAAATGTAATAATCAGCGTTATGCAGTTTAGCGTATCAATTACGACGCCATTCAGCCACAAGCTGTGAAAAAACCCTTTAAATAAATTATTATTCCACATGTTTGAACGCGCCGATCGAATGTTGGGAGACTTATATTTGCAAAATTTAAATGCAACAAACAACAAATTTTAACTATTATTTTTTCCGTTTGCATTTGCTGCTCATCAAATGCTGCGCTTTCCAATTGGAAACTGACAAATCAAAAATTGATTTGAATGGCAATGCGGTAAGCAAAGTTGAGCATTTAATTATTTAAAATCGTACCGAAACACAACGGAACCAACGGACGATGACATAAAAAATGCATTAAATGCGTCAAGCCGCAAAAAGAAGTATTTCGTATGTATGTATGTGTGTGTGTGTGTATGTGTGGTCAATGTAAAAATTGTAAAGTCCATCAAATGGCGGGTAAATGTCCATATTCATTTACAGCCAAGTTACAAATTACAGTTCAACTTATGTACCACACAGTTTAAATTCAACTAGTTAGAATTGTTCCGAAAAATATTTTATTTAAAGCTTATATTTGTATCCTGTAAAACTATATAGTTGAGTTTATTTTCAGCAATGACTATACAAAATTAGGAATATATTTAGAGGAGCACACACATGTATTTCTGCGGGTGATTCATTTACTATGTGTCGGGGGGAGGTCTGGTCAAATATTTGCGTGTTGGCGTTACCATTGTTTGGTTTAGTTAATAAATTAGTAAAATGTATTGGTCAACAGGCAACGGCAACAGCAAAGGCAACAGCAACAGCAACGGCAACGCCAACAGCAACAGGCGCGACAACAGCTATGATAATACAATTTTATATGCATTCTGTTGGTTGCAAGCGACAGCTGCAACAACACCAGTGCAACTAACAACAAAGTCAACCAAAATTATGTTATAGGCCCATTAAAATTTGAAATGTGCTTGTTAAATACACCGCCTATTTGTATATGTGTTTCTCTCTTCCACTCCCACTCCCACTCCCCCTGTCTCTTTCTAGATGTGTGGTTGTACTCTAAATATTTTCTATAGCATGCGAGGATACAGTATGTAGGTGCCATAGCATCATATTAAATAGGGGCTCCCACGCACGCGAGAATATTTTCGCGCGATTGTTGGGGCCGCTTTAGGGTTGTCGCTCGTTGACGCTGCAATAAATTTTCACGTATATTTATTGTTTTGCGGCACGTCACTGATAATTAAAAATAAATCAATTTTTAATGACCTTTTTGAAAGCAGAGAGGCTACGACTACTTTTACTATTTGTCGACCGTTCAGCCGTTGGTTGGTCGGCGGTTGTGTGGGTTGGCTCTTCAATGTGCGGGCTGTTTTGGCTTAAAGCAATTAGCGCTCAAATTAGTGGCGTCAAAATGTTGCGTGTTTTTTGGGCCCAAATTCAATATAGCGCTAACGGCAACACAAATAAGAGAAAAATACAAGCAAGAAATTCAATAACCAAAACTGTGCGACTTGCATGCAAAACACGTCGACTGAATTGGCAAGTGGCAGACGCGCCTTTACGAATAAGCAAATCAGTTTATGATTCATAAACAATACTTCATCAAGCCGCCATCGCACACAAACGAGTAACGCACATGTTTGCCAAACGGCCAACAATAAGGATCAGGCCAAATGCAATACACAAAGAATTTTTCGCAAAACCCAAAATGATGAGTCTGAATGTAATGAAAGAGCTACCTCGACTAGGTAACACCCTACCAGTTAGTTTTGAAGAAGGTGAATATTTAAAGATGACAAGGGAAAACGAGTGAGAGTACTTAACAAAGGTTCCTAGCCAAAACAATGATTTTAAAGGTCAATTTCGATGGCTGGACCCGAACCCTATCTGATTTAAGCAATACAATTTTTTATTTTAATTAATAACTGGTCCAAAAATTTGCAATTTAAAAAAATATAATTTTTTTAAAGAATCCTACTTAAGATTATGACTTAGTTGTGATGTAATATTTTCTTTTAATAAGTCTCAAAAAATGGAGGGATGATCTTAATGTATTTACATTTCACCAAAATTTTTTGCAAGAACGATTTATGAACAAAATCACATAAAATAACCCACTTAAATAATTATTAAGTTTATACCTCATCCAATCTCTATACCTTAATATGGCTTTAAGAATTAATCAAAAAGTCAAAATTGAGTTAGTCGAATGGTTAGATCGATCAAGTCCATTTCTTTGGGTGCAGGGTATAAAAATGTTCATGCGTCACGTTGTTGCAATCATTAGGCAAACAGAGACAAGAGAGGCTGACAAATAGAAAAAGAATCTGATGTGTCTGTCTATGAGTGTGTGTGTGTATCGAATGAGCAAATATATTCCTCGCACTCACTGTACTCATATGTCACAGATTGAGCACGCGTGCAATTGCCACAGAAGAAAGGGAGTGAGAAGAAGAAAGAGGATTTATAAGATATCTGTACATAAGGCAAGCTAAGAAATTGATGCGGCTAGCAAATCGTCAGCAATTGTCCTAGCCAATTGGTAGACGTTAGTACATATATGTGTGTGTATTTGTGTGTGCTGGCCACTTTATGAGAAATGCGTGTTATGAAGTTTGCAAGTTGCCAAGTATGATTGAAGGTCGCTTAAATTATGTAGTCAACTCTTTGTGGCAAAGATACATTTAAATATTTTGGCATGTAGCAGCATGTTTATAGAGCAACATCACCGTAAATCTAATAATATAAACCCGCATACAGTCACCATGTTATTTATACGAACGCATAAATATCAGCAGCAACAACAACAAATGTCTGACCACAGTTAGCTTGGAAACCGCAGCAAATGGCATAAAAGTCAACATGTTGAACGGCGGCTGGAAAAATATGGCCTCTGATATTAAGCGTGTGTGTGTTATGCATGTGTGTGTGTTAGTTGGCGTGTGTGTATTTGTGTGACTTTTCATATCTTGGTAGGCTATAAAGTATAAATTACGGCAAATGCGTTCTGCCAAGCCAAAGACAGAGAGGGAGAAGGAGAAGGAGAAAGGAGATGTGAAAGAGGAGCACGCACAACTAACTAACAACTATTAAGCCTCTGTCTCTGGCTGTGGCAAGTAATCAACATGCGTGGCAGTAACGTCTGGATATACTGGCTCGTAATACTCGCACTCGCACTCGCACTCTCTGTGCATTTTACACACATGCGTCTCGTTTCCATTTTTCCGGTGATTAAGTGTTGATAAGTCTATAAATTAACTCGCATACAACGGCAGACAGCGCTAAACATGGTCGACTAAGTCTCCACAGAGGCGGACATACATAGATGCCAGGAATACACACACACACACGCATCTTTGTGAACTGAAAGCATATTAATCATGCAGCAAAGCGAGCACATATAGAGAATTGTGCAGAACAATTGCCTACTTATTAAAGCACTGACAACACGTTGCCACTAATGAGCTGTCCAACTTGGTAGTGGCATCTGTCAGCCCAGTTAAGCGTAATTTGCTTGAAAATCGAAAATCGATTAGCCATCTAACGAATCTCGCAAACAATTGCAAGTTATGGGAAATTGGTTTCAACATTTGCCCAACTCTGAATCAAAGTTATTTAAACAAAACAAACTGCGGAGGGCATAATTTAATTTAAATTCGACAAAATGAATTGCCTAAACTACCCATGCAATTGATTTACACAAATTTGCCAAAGACAACATCAACATCACCATCCACAAGAAATCTGTTTTAATTGCGGTTAAGCCAAAAGCAAAGACATCCCAAACAAGACGCAAGTTCAAAGTGTTGCCTCTGGCGCCAATTTTGCTTGCTTTGATGTGCACCATTAGAGGCAGACGCTGTGGCAGAGCTACGAAGTATAGTATCTGCAAGAAGCAAGCACCCAGCACCCCCAAAAACAATATTTAGCATAAAATTTGAGGCGGCAAAAGCAACAACAAGTCGTCACAAAATTCAAATTTAATGTACAACGCGGTATGCAAAAATTGAATGTAAATTAATTTAGATTCGTTGGTTTTAGAATAGAGCTTGTAGTTTTACCCGCTTGCCTT
>JBAMBL010001184.1:0-85579 GCA_037043405.1 Drosophila subquinaria | reverse complement strand
GTATTTTCAATGGCCAAAAAGTAGGCAAAATAGGCGTCAAAGCGTTTAGCCACTAAGCAAACAATACATAGAGGCGTCAAACAAGCATTTTTTTGAGCGCAAACGCTTTGTATGCAATGGAACCCCAGAATCTTCGGCGAAAGCCGAACGCTCTTTTCAATAAAAACCAAGAGCGGCTGAGCATAGCAGAGAGAGAGCGCACACAAGCAACGGCGGGTGCGATCACCGGTTGGAACATACCCTGTTTAAATACAAACATTTTTTCTCATTAACTTTGCTTTGTATTGTTTATTAATTAAAAAAAAATAGTAGGAGAAAAAGTGTTTGTATTTAAAACAGGCTATGTTGCAACGGGTGATCGCACCCGCATGTTTACATTTTACGCACACTAAGAAGCGTGCGCATGCTGACACACAGAAACGATAATGAGAGAGAGAGCGACACAGAGCGTGCCCTATCCAAGACTGAAAATTTTTCGTGTGCGCTCTCTCTCAACTGTGCTGTGCGCTCTGGGGTCTCACTGCAAAAAGCGTTCGGCTTTTGCCGAACGCTCTGGGGTTGCACGCTATACAAAAAATATGATATCACAAAAATGCTTGTTTGACGCCTCTATGTATTGTTTGCTTAGTGCTAATAGTCAATCCCTATTTAATTTATTTATTATATTGTATTAGTGTATTTTATTTATTTTATATCTTAGTAGTTGTGTGGACAACAGTAAGTGAAACATATGTATATATTTTACAACATCAATTAGATATGAGCCATCAACAAACGGGCGTAGAAGCCACGCTTGTTCAGGAGTATGTCGAGACTCCGCCAAGAGTTTTCGTAGAGAAGAGTTGGTGGACCATCCGGATTGTCCCTAGTGAAATCGCACCTCTCGCAGAGATTCGGCTGGAATCGGACAACCGAGTAGACGCTGCTGATCAAAGTGAATGTGAGGCCCAAAGGACCTCGCTGTTGGAGGGCGTCGGATGACTCCAGACACAGTTGGAATAGCAACGAGCAATGGTCGGTTTGCTGATCGATTGGGAACTCAGAGTTGTTGGGTGTCTCCCACTTGAACTTAACGCACCAGTGTTGGCCAAAAGCCTCGAAGAAGGGGCCAGTCGTGAACTGATTGCGAGGAAATGTCTCCGATTGGGGCAGCAGGTGTAAGAGGCGTACTGTGATATGTGGCAGCTGCAGCAGCTTCATTATGCTGACCAGTTGACTCTGCTTGGCATCGCGCTTGTCTTGAATCTTACGTAGCTCCTCCAGCAATTCATGACCCGTCTTATGGCGGTACTCGCAGTTCTCCACGTGTGCCTCTTCTAGTAGACCGATTGGGCCCTTCCACTTGCAGCCAATGCGCTTGTACTTGCACGTGATCAGTCGCTTGGGGCACTCATTGATTCCATGGTGACGCAGTTGACCACGTGGCATCAGCATCTCGCATTTCTCACAGCCCACAATAACAGTGAAAAGTAAAAGCTCACTGACCACATGGCGGTGTCGCTGATGACGATAGATCCGCACTCCGCACCGTGGACAGGTGCCCAGCTGGGCGCCCAGCATCTTGTCCAGCACTCGCATCTGGTAGCAGCCGGCACAGATCAAATGTCCCTCTGGGCATTCAAACACCTCCACCAAAACTGGAAACGTGTTGCACACAATGCATCGGAAGTAACCTATTTCTTGTTCCGCACCACTATTTATAATCAATCCGTCCTCTGCCGGCACATTGATCACCTCATCATCCGTGTCGATCTCCACATTGGAAACAGTGATGTCTTCACTGTCCTGTGCCTGTTCTGTATTCCTGAATTCCCGAGTATCCGGACCGTTATACACATCCTTAGACGTCATGTTTGCCTGCAACAAAAATATATATTTATGCAAAATTTATCAAAATATTACTGTGATTGTGTTAAGGTCTAGGATTAACCTTACAAGTGAAAATTGATCGGTAGTTCTATATTGACTGGGAAAACTCCTACTTCGATTACAGGTAGAAATTGCTAGTTGAGTGTGCTTGACAAGCAGCAGTGAGTTAGGTTGAGACGAAATGAATTTATAACAAGGAGATGTATTCGTTTGACGCAAGATGTATTAATAAAGGTGGTGTATTCGCTCTCTCTCGGGGCGACGACGACAGAGATAGATGTATAGTAAGCTTGTTTTGCTTGGTTTTCTTTACTCTTCACACACTTTCATTTTGTGCGCTGTCGCCCCGAAAAAGAGAGCACGTCAAACGAATAAACCACCTTTATTAATACATCTTGGTTTGACGTTCCCTCTTTTTCGGGGCGCAAGTGTCATTGCGAAAGCATAGTACGCTCTAGCCAAAAATATTTTGGCAAGGCCAAAACTCCATATAAAAAAAAGGGTTGCAAACATGCTCGAAATTATTTTGTAAGGCCATTTCTAAACCTATGTACGCTGTACCTAAATATGGGCAGATCAGAATATTTTCCGGCGTTTTACAACACTGTTTGGTAAACAAATGGCATCTTTTTTTTGACCTTTCAAAACATCGATTGAATCGTTGTTTCGACTAGTCGAAATCTTTTTGAACAAAAATGGCAAACAACAAGCAGCAAAATAAGAGCCAAATTGAGATCTTGGAACACAAAGATCGAATTAGACTTATTGAAGAGGTGCAACAGAGGTCAATATTGTGGGATTTGACCAAAACAAACATTTTGCTGGGATTTTTATAATTAATAATTTTTAATTTAATAATTAGGGTATTAGTCGCTGCCACTTCTCTTATCATGTCTATTTGGTCAATTTTCTCTATTTTGTTGTGCACAGCTGACGCAACAGTGTGACCACAGCAGCATAAGACCAACAATCTCTCAACTCTTTAGTGATTTTTGGTGTTATGCTGTCACACTGAAGTTTGTAAGGCCGGACTTCAAAACATTGAACATTTCGAGCGTCCAAAATGTTTTAAGCTAGAGCGTACTACGCTGAAAGCAAAAGTCGTAGTTAGTATGCGGTTGTATCAAGTTCTCTGATACAGCCTAGTACCGACGTGAGATAAAAGGCCTAGCGTAAGTCAAACTCCATATAAAAAAAACGCTAGCGTAAAGTTTACGTCCGGACCGACAAGCGGAGATAAATGTCGTCTTCTTCTTTTTCACTTTACGCTAGCGTTTTTTTTATATGGAGTTTGACTTACGCTAGGCCTTTTATCTCACGTCGGTACTAGGCTTAAATCTTAATTTTTGGCCAAGCGACCCTTTGGCCCTATGACTCTATATAATGCACTAATCCGATTCAAATTTAAAATAAAACAAAAACTTGATCTGCGACCGGTATCCAGAAATCTATATACCAAGTTTTAAGTCTCTAGCTATTATTAAATTCAGTTTATTTTTTCAGGGCCAAGCAGCCAATAATAATTTGCAAATTCTAAAAACAATATTAGCTAAAAATAAAAATAGCAGAGCATAAAAAGAAAATATAAGCTTATGATTTCTTAGGCAACCACACTAATCGAAAAAATCAATTATAAACTTAAATAAAACAAGCAAGTCGAGTGCACTAGACAGTAATATACCCTGGGCCTAGGCTTCGGCACGGATTTGATGCCAATGTAATTCTCATTTTAATCCTTAACTATCCACCTATTGTTTCTGTGGCAGCTATATGTATGATATGATATGTGATATAAATGAGTTATTTTAACCAATTTACCCGATATCTTAAAATTTAAAAAATTAATTCAAAGTAAAAAAAAAAAAATTATTTAAAAACGAAAAAAGATTGGTAGACCAAATCAGGAATCGAACCCACGACCGCGTATCTCTATCATTTTCAAATTAATGGAAAATAATAAATAATCAAAAATCATCTGCATGGACAGACTGGAGGATTGCCGAGCACTTATCAGCTCGGCTACTGCGACACTTTGGATGCTGCTGGCAAATTCAATATACATTCTCGATGTACTTCCGGAGTAACTGTAAAATGAATTAATTGACCATAAATTATATTTACATACATGAAGTTTCTGTCAGTCCTTATAGCTGAATATCTTCACTATTTATGAAAGTTGGTGTGATTGGTCCTACACCCGTTAGTGTAAAAAAAAATTTAAAATTTTTACTTAAAACCCTAAATTAAAGGTGATGTAAGATTTTGATGAAATTTTGTGGCCCTAGCTCTTACCATCTCTGAGATCCGATCGTTCATACGGACATGGCTATATCGACTTGTCTGTTGATGCCGATCAAGAATATACATATATACTTTATGGGGTCGGAGATGCTTCCTTCTGCCTGTTACATACTTTTCGACTGTAGCCGCACCTCCCCGCGAGCGAAGCGAGCCGGGGGTAGGAGAACGAAGCGAGGAGGGGGCGAGGACCCCTTTGTTTTTTTGTTGAAAATTGCAAGAAAAGCTTTCAATTTGAAATGTATTTACGAATAAATAAAATTGTTGTTTCTTTTAAAAAATTAAAAAAAAAAGTTCACTAACTCAATGTCTCTATAACTCGATTTTTTTTCTTGGATAATGGTGATTCGAGTTAGGGAAGTTCGACTGTATAACCAAATACAAAAAATTAAGTGGAAAATACGAGCATTTCAATCCAGCTTAAAAAAAAATAATGATCAGAAGTCTCGTTAAATAAATATTTTGATTTTTGTCTGTTGCGGACGTTACACATTTTACACAGATTTTTACTTCAAATTATTAATATATATGACATTGGAAAGGACCCTTTGTTAAAAGAATTGATGAAAGCAACAGGCAAAAAGAGGACAAATTGTAAAACAGCGGGTAGCTGGAATTTTAGCTACTTCAAAAATAATTTTAGCTTTTTGAAAACATCTGCTAACTTCATGTATTTTTATGCTTTACGATGCAACACTTAAATACTTTGTAGTATTTTTTCCATTTGAATGGAAAAAAAAAATCGATAAGCCAAAAGAGCATTAAATTTTATCGTTATTCATACCCCCTAACTTTGTCAACTTTTTGTATTATTAAAAAAATTGGATGCAGATTTCTTAATTTAATCATCTATTCATTTAAATTCCGTTTGAATGATGCAAAAATTTCCTTAACCCATTAAGTACCCATGGAAAGTTTTTAAATTTTTTTTTAAAAGTGTATTTGTTAACTTTTTTCCTCGGTCCCAAACAAAAAATATTTTGATGCAAAAAAAATCTTAAAACAATTCTAAGAGTGAACTAAAAAAAAATTTCGCTAATATTTTTTTATGATTTTTTGAAAATTGCTAAAAAGCCACTTTTTGTATGAGAAGGAGGAAAAAAGGGTTAAAATAGTAATTTTTAAGAAGAAGAGATTTTTCAAATTTTTTTTGCATTCACTCCTAGAATTGTTTGAAGAATTTTTTTGCATCAAAATATTCCAAAAACACTGGATCAATAAAAATATCGTTTCTTTACTCTAGCGATTGTTTTAGCTACAAACAATTTTTTTTAGCTTTTTTCAGCTTTTTTCAGAGACTTTTTTGGCTTTTTTTGTCCCGAAGAGTTGGCAACATAATGTATCCCATTATTACAAAAAACAACTGTTATGAAAGAGCATTTAGTTTATTGACAACCTTAACTTTTCGCCCTTGGCTTAAAAATATTCAGAAAAGCTTATATATATTCCCCGACATTATAATGAATCATCTGAACAAAAACAATGCATTCGCTTAAAGTTATCCCAGTCGAAGTTTCTCTCAGTCAAAGTTGTGGTCGAATGGGTTTAATGCAGTACGTACTGAGAATTAACTTTTTGGGTCGAATCATCATTATGGCTCGTTTAAGGGAGTATTCTGGTCCCCGAAAGGCTTCCCAGTTGACACCTTTCTGATTGCCATTTTCTTTATACGTTCCCGTCAATTTGCTGTAAGAATTAAAGTTTACTAACGAAGCTCTAAGAAATAATAACAATTAACATTACAATTAACATTACATCCTACCTGAACTGACAACTCGTATACCACCAGCCACCAGTATTTGTAATGGCGCAGTTGCCTTTGTAGCGTGTCATAGCGTGCATTTTCCAAATCCATTTTTACATTCAGTCCAATTGCGATTATAGTTGACGCTTCCATCCACTCTTCGAAGGATAATTGTCCAACCTCCTTCCCGAGTTTGAGCAACGCAGGCAACTTAAAAATTTGACTACTAAACTTGGGGATAAGTATGTCATAGATACCGCTGAACTTGGCCTCAGTACAATTGTGTGGGTTAAACCACAAACTGTGTTTATCCGATTCATTGACAAGTCTTTCTACCAACTTCCCCTGTAGTTCCAGCTCCGCTCTAAACACTTGGCTCTCCGCTTCCTTTTCAATTACACACTTCTTTTGTTGTTCCAAATCCACTCTTAAAACTTGATTATCAGCCCTGAGAGATTGGATACCTGATTCCATTTCTTTTTTTCAGGTTTTCCAGCTCCGCTCTAAGACTCTGGATATCCGTTCTAAAAACTTGGATATTCGCTGTGAGAGATTCGATCGCCACTTCCTTGTCAAATACAGATTTATTCTGTCGTTCGATCTCTCTTCCATGAAGTAGAATATTCGATTCAACAGTAAGTATTGCATTTCTCTGTCGTTCCTGCTCGTTTGTCAACTTTTCTTGTCCCGCCCTAATAAATTGATTAGTTTCTAAATATTTCAATATTTATGACCCTACCTCAACTCGGATAATTGAGAATTTATTGATTCATCCGATTCATTATCTTCGGGAACTGACATTGCTTTAGAGAACAAAGCAAATGTACTTAATACGACGAGCACACAAATTATTTTGTGCAACATTTTGCAACTGAACTTTGTTGAATGCCCGAGAAGACTGAACGAGTCAATATTTCACTGGTTGAGAATAGAAGAGAATACTGAACTGACAAGCGCGATCACTTGCTTTTTATACTTTCTCCATATATTTATAAATATTTATAAACACATTCTCATACTGATGAATATGATTCTAACTAGACCGAGGTTGGCCCGAGAATCTTGGAATCGATCGAGTTCCATTATCAGATTAACTATTAAATGATTCGATGACACTCTGAGCTGGTATATATATATCGAGTTCGATTCTTCTAAAATCATTACAATCTGCGCTGGCAATCAGTGTTATTATTATTTCGTAAACAAGGTAATAAACAGGACATAATCACTTGATTAAGATGAAAATGTGAAATACTTTGAAAATATGATGTGTTATAGTTATGTGTTTGCTTGAAAAAAATTTTTTTTTTAATTAAAGGCAAAAATAATATGAACTGAAAAAAAAGTTTGGATCATTTTTGGAAAATAGGATCTTTTTTTTTTGACTCAATCTGATTTTTCGCTGCTACGCATACAAGTACAATATTTGATTGTGTGAGTTTGGGCACCACCGCACTATGGCTCCTTTCCCGAAAACTCGTGGAAAAATCAATTTTCGAGTTGAGAAAAGTGTTTATATTTTTGAACTAAGAAATGGTTAAAGAATTTTATGCAGAATGTCTTATGTTTTAAAAAAATTTTGTTGTAGGCTGCGGAGCTCGTCAAATTTCAAGAATGCCAAGCCAGAAATTTTACGCCTTAAAGGGCGTAGTCCATCTTTGAATTGAGCTTAGTCGTTGTATTAAGCCTATTTATATATATTAACTGACCTATCCTTAAAACTAAATGAAAAAAAAAATTTAAAGCAGACATTTTTTCTTTTCATTTGCATCTATTTTTTTGGGCTCTTTTTGAACTTTCGGTTGACTTTAGAAAAAATGGCCGGAAGTGCCGAAAAGTTTTACATTTGAATATGATTCGGTACATATTTTAGAAGATATTTAAAAAAAACCATTGCCATTACACAACTATGATCCGAATTCTTCTGGGAAACAATTTTAGCTTTTCCTATTCGAATAGGAATTAATGAGAGAATCGGAATTGGCATTTATAAAATTATATCATTAAATTATTATATTTATAAAACAAATCATAATAAGTGCTGCAATAAAAAGTAATAGGTTATATGCAAAGATATTAATATTACGTTTAAGTTTCAAGGGCTAAGAATTTTTAAATAAAATAAATTTTATTTTTCAGAAGAAAATTTAGGTATGTATGCTTTAGGTATCATAATTTGTTGTTTCTATTTGTTCTTTTTTTTTCTTTAGGTTTTTGAAATGTTAAAAAAATATTATCATAAACACCCGCTGTATCAGCTGTTAATAAACATGCTGTTTCAATTAACTTAACTTTTCGTTTTTTATAATTTACGTTAATCAGCATTGGGAAAGATCTGAGGTACGAAGAAATATGAAAGCAGCAGACGATCTGATAACGGAGATTTTTTTTTTTTCGATCTGAAACCCGATTTCACCTGCACTTCTTATCAGTGCTTATCAGTTCTTGAAGCAAACTCACATACATTAAGTCCGATGAAACGCCTTCCAACGATGATATTTGATGTTGTTGTTGCTTTTAAATAAAATATGATATTATGTTTTAATATGTTATGTGGCACCTTTTTAAAAAAAATGTATTTCTCTTTGTATTTTTCCCTGTGCAATTTTATTTATTTATGATTTTAGGTATTTATTCGTTTCGGAAATGCTTCTACTTCTATTTTTTATTTTTTATATATAATATTTTTATTAATTTCACTTGTAGGTACAGTTATTTAATTTTTTTTTTTTTGGTTTTCTCTTTTTTCTCACTATCGGAAGTTCACTGTAGTTGCCTACAAAGCACTTAACAACGAAACATTTTCAATTTTCTTTTAGATTTTTTTTTTTTTTCTTTTTATCACTTTTTGCACTTTTAATTATGTTGTGTTTTGCCACTTTTGATGAAAATACTGGGGTGATCGACGTTGAAATATTTATCCGATGATTTCGGCCTTGTTGGAGCAACGGCTTTGGAGCTTCCTTCAAGAAAATCTTTTACGATGAGGACAGGGAACTTTCGCAGCGAGTTCAGCTCGAGATTCCCAAACAAATACAGTGCCGTCTCCTCCAATAGGCTCGCTTGGCGTATGCCGTAGTTTAAAGCACCTATTCGAAAGGGAGACGGCAGTAGTGGATTGGAAATCCAATTACTATTTCTGAGTGGCAAAAAATCACATAATTGAACAAAAATTTGTAAATTTAAAAACATTCTTGTTACCTTTAAATATAAGTACAAAACAATGCCGAAGTGGCCGAATGCCTTGCAGGTCCAAAATTGCAACCAAGAAAAGTTTCCACTGCGTTTCGCTAGACAACAGCAACCAGTTGAAAAAAGAGAAAACCTTCTTTTGTTTTCCTTTTAGGTTTTGTATTTCTATATTTTCATTTATTAATTTTTTTTTTATTTTTCTTAATTGTTCTGCAGCCATGCAGTGGCAAATGTTGAAGCGGAAATGGAAAGATGGGTTATGGGGCCCTCTGCACTTTTTATACGATGACAGAGCTTTCGTCATGCCGATCGCAGCAGCGCTGCCAACGTTTGCGCAGGCGCTTTATCGCAGTGGCAGCATTGTCGCCGTCGCAGCGATAATGCAAAAAAGCTGGCTGCTATGAATAAACGTTAAGTTTGAATGGCGCGCTACCGCGGCCGTTACATGGGTTCTGCCATGCCTCCTTCTGCCTGTTACATACATTTGACAAAATCATACTCTGTTTTGCCCATTTTCAATGGGCACAGGGTATTGAAAGAAAATAAATTATTTATATGCTACATTAAAAATTGTTCGTCACATAATGTATATTAGAATTTTTGGGGCTATTGGTCGGATTTCGCTAATCAAGGAGTCATTTATTTAATAAAAAGAAAATTATTAAAAAATTTTACCAAAAGGCTCCAACAAAATTCGCTGCAATCATTTAAATTTTGACCCACCCCTTTGTCTCACGAAACAGGCGAGTTACCAAATGTCTAAGTATGCAATTTTGTTAGTTAAAACTATACTTTTCAATCGGTATATAACTCGATCTTATCGGACAGTCGTAGCAAATTTTCTAAGGTGCGTATCATATTCATAAGGCACTTAGAAATTGCAAATTTCAACTTCAACAAAAATTAAAGAAAGCATTTAAATAATTGGTTTCTTAGAAATATATGATCTAATAATAATTTGCTATCTGTGAAGAACGGTTATTGACACCAGCTCTCATGCATTCTAAAGAATCGTTATCTTTTAATTTTTGCTGTTTCAAAATGATAAGACAGTTGTTGAAAATTTGATTAGTGAACTAATATGTAATGAGTGCGATTCTGTTTGATGATTTATTGAGTATCTAATCTTTTTGAATAAATATGCCGCGAGGTATAATATTGCCGAGTGAAGATCAGGGAAAAACTTTGACCTCCAATGAACCTGGCTTATCATTATCTCTAATTTTGAGAAAAGTAAGAGAAATCGATGCGTAGTCCGATTATTTTTATAGAATAAATCTAATTTTGTTAATTTGAAGCTATCTGGTAAAAAAAAACTTGTGATTCCTGCGTTAAATCTGAGAAGGATTATTGGTACAAGATCAAACTCATCCGTTTCTTGCTCCAGTTGGGCCGCGTCTGTGGGCAGGAAAGCGTGAAAATCTACGATTTTTCGTACCCTACAGCGGAGCAAGGATACTAAGTTTTCAAAAATGTTGAAAGAACCATATCTCCTTTAAATCCTCTGATTTAAAATTTTTCTTTTACAAACTATTTTTTCTGATGAAAAGAAGTGAAATCTTGATTAAAAAATCGAGGAAAAAAGTTTTGAAAATTGATTTTTACATTAATTCGAAATTTTCAAAGGGTACTTAATGGGTTAAGGAAAGTTTTATATTATTAAAGCGAAATTTAAATGACCTTTCCATTGATGCCAATATGTTACCGATAAAGGAACAAATAAGCCCCCAAATCTCAAAATGTTTGCTGTGCCAATAAATATGTTCGCCAGTGTAGCCGACTGGAGCCCCGTTGTTGGGCGAAAAGTACATAACTATATTAATATTTGTCGCGATTTATATTATTTTATTTTAAGCAGTGTTTGCTTTTCCATAGTAAGTACGGGGTCTCCGACAGTCGAGTATGATCCTATTGACTATCAAAAAATTAAATTTCTGCACATAATCCCAAAGTATTGCCAATCAATCAATTTGTTAAATCATTATTGAAAAGTGTTTTATCTTTATGAAACGCCCAACAATTAATTTTTCTTTGTTTAATTTTGTTTGCATAAACTAACCATCCTAAATTCTGCTGAAAATTGTTTGTTTCATTGCTAACAATATAATACTTAAATACAGCTTCGATACGAAATGTATTTTCTGAAATATTAACAAAAATTGGGGTGTCTTATGATTAAGAAACGTACCTAAAAATTGCTAGTCGCCTTTCGCGCCCTTCGTACTGCTTTCTTCACTAGCGTGCTATCCATAGATAACTATTATCAACTGCTCTAAATGTTCTGATGGTTCCCCTTTTGTTTAGGAGATTTATGTGCTCTTTGTTGGATTGTGAGATAGAGAGATGAAAGAACTTTTTTTGAACTTTTCTCTGAGTTTCATTCCCTTTAAACATGACTATTGACTATTTTTATCGCTATCAATTGTAAGTATGTTATCAGTGTTGTCTTATAAATATTTACAGTCTTACTGGAGTTATAGTCTCATGTGGACTGATCCAATAATATAACTTTTGCTGATTCACGCTGAGTAGCTCATAGAACTGTATAAAATCAACACAATTTGCCTTCGCTTTCTCAGTATCTCTTGAAACTTGATTCGTAGCTCATCACAAAATGTTTTATATCGCGGTTCAGCTTTTTACTCTTACTGTTTTGCTTGGGTGCATGTGGACACTGCTCCAAGATTAGTACAATGGCCAATAGGAAAAAGGAAAAGATCAAAGGGAATGGTTTTATGGAGCTGCTGATCGAGATGAAGCAGAAGGGAAGCTACACTTTGGAAAATGGACAAGTGGTCAAGGATCATTATCTGGATCCGATGATAGCAGGTGAGACAGTTAACACTACTGGTAGACAATGGATTTCCAACCTTAATATTCCTTATCAAAAACTTACAGAATTGTGCAGCTGCCTATCACCAGGATGAAGATCTATATCCTGACAGCGTCTTAGCTGAAGAATTCGCTGCTCGTGATTCTGTATCCATCAAATCCTTATGTGTCAGTTATAAATACAATAATACCTTACTCTTTGCAACTCAAACAAAGTCAATGTCTATTTGAAATCAATTTAACTGAATCTAACAACAATTTTCAGCAAGATTCACGCAGTTGAGCTTGAGTTAATTGTAGCGTGATGCGGGGGAATAAAATTTTTTTCAGCTTCCCGAGGAATCGACAGCAGCGATGAGAATTCATCTGCAAAACTTCTACAAAAAGAAGCAGGCCAATGCTGCGATCCCTGATAGTCGAGTTAACACAGCGAGATGGGATCCTCTGGTTCCGTAGCTCTTTCGGGTGTGGGGGGGTTCGTTACTATGTCTCGACCAGCGTACACAATTTAATTTATAGGATCCCGACGGATACTAATTGAGGGAGACAGACTCCAAAATCAAAAAAAATAAAATGGACCAGGCGATATTAAACAAAGAACAAAAAAATTGAAATAGCTCTCATTAGGAATATTTAGCTGCGTTGCAGGCGAAGTCTGAGATTGAAGTCGACTATCGCTTCTATACCCTCCCTACCATGATCTTCATTTAAAAATGTTTCTGAAGATCCCAAAACAAAATACATCTACATCTTTATCCTACCATGTCACCAGGAAAAAATAAACTTAGCACGTCATGTTAATTAATTTCCAAAACATTATAAAAATTCAGTTTATTCTTCAGGGTGATTCATTGCAATCCTTTTTGGTCTTATTTCAAGCAGACAATAATTAGTTGCAAATGATTAAAATAAATTTTAATTAAAAATAAAATAGTAGAACATAAAAAGAAACTATAAACTATTAATTGAGAAAAAAAATGAAACTATTTAAAAGGATCAATTATAAACTTAAATAACAAAATTATGATTTAAAAAAAATTTTATCATAAATCTCGGTTGATAAAAAAAACAAAATGAACCGAGAACTTAATCGCATTAAATGCTAAGAAAATTTTAGCTATTATTATTCAACTAGAAATTGGCATTGGCATTTATCATATTTTCATATTGGCAAACAAGACGATAATTAACAAGTGCTGTAATAAAAAGTAATCATATACAATTATATATAAATAGCAACAATATATATCGAGGGAATAGGATTTCAAATAAATTTTTGCTGATGTCAAAATGATTGTTTCTTGTTTAGATTATTTAAAAAGCATTACAAAATTTTATAATATACCAGATCGGCAATATCAGCTGTTTTAATTTACTTTACTTTTCGTTATGCTTCATTTACTTTAATCAGCATAGACAGAGCTGCAGGAATCAAAACAAAAACAAAAACTACCACGACAAATTGCAATCGGTTGTTTGCTTCACACTGCAGACTGATATCAGACGTTTGGGTCTAGCAGCAGTCTGGCTGCACAGCAAACACCTGATGATTCATTATCACGGTAGTCGCTGCTTCTGTTGTGATTCTCCAGACAATATAGCGGGGGTACGAAGAGTTACAAAAGCAGCAGACGATCGGATAACGGAGATAATTTTTTTTCTTCGATCCGCGTTTCGACTTCGTCTGCGCTTCTTATCAGTGCCAAAACAATATTAAAACATATTAAAGCGAACTCACATGCATGTAATCCGATGAAAGGCCTTCCAACGATGATACTTGATGTTGTTGTTGTTGTTTTTAAATAAAATATGATTATAGGTTTTAATATGTTATGTGGCACTATTAAATATTTTATTCTCTTTGTAATTCTCTGTGCAATTATTTTTTATTTATGATTTTACTTATTTATTTGTTTCAGGTGTGCTTATGCTTATGCTTTGAATTTGATTTTTGTATTTTTATTTATTTCAGAAACTAAAAAAAATTGTTCTGATTGTATGTACAGTCAACCCTCGAAGGTTGCGAAACAATTTAATTTAAATTGTTTTTTTTTCAGATTCTTAATATTTCGTTCTTTTTATACGCACTAGTCTTGTACGGATTTAATTTTATTCACTTAAAAAATGTTTTCTCGTTTTGTTCGCACTAACAGGGGTTCACTGTACATTACATACAAAGCACTTAGCACAGAAACAATCACATATTTTCTTTTAAATTATGATTTTTTTTGTTTTATCACTTTTTGCACTTTTAATTATTGTTTTGTTTTGCCACCTTTTGCCTTTTAAATTATATTTAGTGATTATAGTAGGAGTTTAAATTTTCTCCTGGGCTCTTGTGGCCTCAAAAATGATGAAAATTACGAAATTGTTGGAAACGGTGAAAATGATGATCGACGTTGAACTATTAATCCGATGATTTCGGCACCCGGGAGCGACTGCTCGAGGAGATTCTTCCAATAAAATCTCCTTCAATGGGGACAAGGGATTTTTGCTGCGAGCTCAACTCGAGATTCCCAAAACAAATTACAGTGCCGTCTCCTCCAATAGGCTCGCTTGGCGTATGCCGTAGTTAAGAGCACTTATTGGAAGGGGAGACGGCAGTAGTGGATTGGAAATCCAACTACTATATCTTTTATATAGGGACAATAATGATGAGGTGACCAAACGCCTTGCCGGTTCGTGAGGCTGGATGCCTAAAGATTAGGCTGCGGCTCAATGTGCCGGCAGCTTTGGTTATGGCCTCCAATGGCCAAGAAAAAAATTGCAGCAAAGAAAAGTTTCGATCGCCTTTCGCTAGGCGGCAGCAGCAAAAAAGTGGAAGCAATTCGAAGCAAAATTCTTCGAATTCTTATATTTTCTAAATGAAGGAAAAATTATTTTTAACACTTGGCACGGTTTAATTTAATTTTTCTTACTTGTTCTGCAGCAATGCAGTTGCAGGTGTTGGAGCGGAAATGGAAAAGATGGGTTATGGGGCCCTCTGCACTATTTATACGCCGGCAGAGCTTTCGGCATGCCGATCAAAGCAGCGCTGCCAACGGGTGCGCAGGCGCATTATCGCAGTGGCAGCATTGTCGCCGTCGCAGCGATAATGCAAAAAAGCTGGCTGCTACGAATAAACGTTAAGTTTAAATTGCGCGCTATCGCGGCCGTTACACCCACCCGATAATATCCCACCGTTAGACGGAATATTAGCGGGAATTAGACTCTGATGTCTTTTGCGTGAAATGTGCCTATTTCTCTTCCCTGTAGGTCTTCTAAAATATAAAAACAATTTCCTAGTTTCTTTTTAATGCGGCATTTTAAAAACTGTGGTGCCAGTTTTGCATTAAAGTTTTGTGTAAACTTACTTTGCGCAAAATTGCGGCGAAACACTTCTTGGCCTTCTCGAAAAGACACAGGCTTACTTCGTAGATTGTACTGCGCTACGTTTCGTTCGTATGCCTTTTTAATGTTATTTTGAATATCTTTTCGTAGCAAGGCTAAGTTGTCTGACCTTGATATTGGCGTCATCGGCTCTTCTAGCATGGATAATTCTTTTAATAACTTGTAATCCGAACCATGAGTCAACATATCTAATCCAAATAGGACTCGATATGGAGAACAGCCTAAAGACTGATGCAAGGCAGATCTCAAGGAACAAGAGATTCCTGTGAGATGCTGATCCCAATCCGTCTGATCTTGTTTTAAATAGGAGCGGATAGCAGCAAGCAGTGAACGATTGACTCGTTCAGCAGCATTGCTTTGGGGGGAGTACAAAGCTGTGTACATGTGTCTGATTCCGAGCTCCGTTAGAAATGCGTTAAACTCTCGAGCTTTAAATTGAGTACCATTGTCGCTGATGATTATTTCAGGCACTCCATAACAATGAAAAATGTTTTCCAAAAGAAATTTCTGAACTGCAGCTGACGTAAATTTCTTGAGAGGATGCAGCCAGTGAAACTTGCTAAAATGATCCAAGACAATTAATAATCCTACATGGCCGTTTTTGCTTCTCGGATACGGTCCTAATAAATCAATATATAGCCGTTGAAACGGTCTACATGTTGGTATATGTTCACCCATAGGAGGTCGTAACGTATAGTTTGGGGCTTTTGTCTCTTTACAAATATCGCAATTTCTAATGTACTCGCGTACGTCATTAGCCAAACCTGGCCAGAATAAATGACGACGCACCTTTTCTATAGTTTTGTGCATTCCTGCATGTGAAGAAGTGACGCTATCATGAGCTTGTTTCAAGACTTCGTTTCGAAGCTGCTCTGGTACCCATAATTTCCAGGCGAGCTTGTCTTGCTCATCTTCTCCTATTGCATGTTCAGTACGAATATATAAAAAGTTGCCAACGATTTTCATATCTGGAAATTGAGATTGATTTTGACTAAACTTGTTTTTGAGGGACGTATATTCATCATTTAGAAATGAATCAGATTCGAGATTAATCACAGGATTCATATCTAATTCTGCGATCTCATTCTCACATAATCGAGAAAGGGCATCCGGAACGACGTGGTCTTTGCCTTTTCGATGTGAAATGGAAAATTTGAACTGTTGCAATCGAAATATCCATCGCGCAAGTCGACCAGATACGTTTTGTTGCCGCATAAGCCAAAGCAAGCTGGAGTGATCCGTCACTACCTCAAACTCTTGAAGTTCAAGATAGCATCTGAACTTTTCTATTGCAAGGATTACGGCTAAACACTCGCGTTCTGTAACGCTGTAATTGCGCTGGGCTCGACTTAATTTCTTTGACATGAAGGCGATGGGCATCTCTTCATTCTCTGTCGATAATTGCACTAGTACAGCTCCGATTCCAAAATCACTAGCGTCGCAGTGAAGATAGAATTTGCGTTCAAAATCTGGATTGGCCAACACCGGAGCGGACGTCAAAATATTTTTCAATTTATCCATGGCCTCCTGAGCTTCTTGGGTCCAAACAAATTTCTTCTTATTTGATAGCAAATCAGTAATAGGGCAAGTTAGATTAGAAAAGTTCTGAATAAATCTGCGATACCACCCACACACTCCAAGGAAACCTCGAACCTGTTTTAAATTCTTAGGTGGCGGCCAGTTTTGTATACAAGATACTTTTGAAGGATCGGTACAAATGCCGTTGCTGCCGATGACATACCCTAAATAATTAATGCTAGTCACGCAAAACTGACTCTTTGCAATGTTCAGGGTCAAGTTGGCTTTTCGAAACTGTTCTGCGATCCTCACGAGAACTGCTAGATGGGTTGAAAAATCTTCGGAAACAATGCATAGGTCATCAAGATAACCAAAAACGCAATGTCGAAGGTCAGCTGGAATTATGTCATCCATGAGACGACACATCGTGGACGGTGCATTACATAGGCCAAATGGCATAACTTTAAATTGATAAAGGGGACGGCCGGGGACAGTAAAAGCTGTTAAAGGCTTTGCTTCGTCAGTTAATTGAATCTGCCAATACGCATCTTTGAGGTCAAGCTTTGAGATCAGATTCGCTTTTGGCAAACGAGAAAAGATGCCATCTATGCTTGGTAAAGGATATGCATCCTTTTTCGTTGCGTCATTCAACTTGCGAGCATCCAAGCAGAGGCGAACCTTGTTTGGTTTAAGCACAAGGCGCATTGGAGAACTCCAGGCGCTTACTGAAGGCTCAATTACATCGAGTTCGATCATACGATCTATCTCTGCATATAATAATTTTTCCACAGCAGGACTCACGGGATAAAAACGTTGTTTTACCGGCTTGGCATTTCCCACATCGATATGATGTTGTATCAATGAAGTTCGGCCTAAACCATCAGAAGCATTTGGAAACAATATCTTTACCACTTCGAGCTGTTGAAGTTGCTGCGAACTTAGCGGATACGCATTAGAAATATTATCTGAATCTGTATCTGCGTTTTGCTCGAGAGAGCTAATGATATTCGGAGCGAGAGCGAACGTCCTCCAAAAATCATGGCCTAATATTAGTGATTGCTTGATAGAGGGAATTACGTACAAAGTCATAGGTAAAGTTTTGGATTTATACGTCATCATGACGTTTAAACTTCCAATGATGATCTGACGTTCCCCATCTGCTGTCTTTGCATGTGATTTAAATGACTTAAATTCGGGGTATTGTACAAAATTTTCTTTTGCTAGAGATGCGCCAATGCAACTTATGTTTGCTCCTGTATCTAACAGACCAAGTTCTGAATACTTCAGGAACGAAACTTGAGCATAGCTGCGCATATCTTTTGGGTCACTAAACACTGTTGAAATTATGTGTTTGCGACTTTCTTTCATCTGGGCGTAATAATTTTTTAATCTCAAAGTACGTTGAGAAATAGAACGTATATTATCTTCATTAAAAATTCTATCTCTAATTTGGCAATAAGCCTCTACTCGTTCATGGTATGGCATAAATCTCACATGATTTTTCGTTTGTTTAATCTCAAAGGGCTGTGAAGCGCTTTGAGTCGAATCGATAACTTCGTTATCGTTCGAAGAAATAATAGAGTCAGAAATTATTTGGTTTTGGGGGGCACCCGATTGTTGGATGCTCCCTTCTGCCGGTTTTCCGATGCTCGACGAATACAAGTTTGGCACTGAGGCTTATATACTTGTGGAGTGCCACAGCCGTAGCAAAAGATACGCCTATCTGCCAGACAGTTTTCCCAAACATGTCCTGGCTCTTCACAGTTCCAACACTTGACATTAGGATTGGCACTGCGAATTGCTGCTACTTCACATTCTGAATCGGGGGCATCTTCAAACTCATTTTCAGCGAAAGATTCTTCTAACTCGTAGACTTGACGTCGTGGTGCCACAGGACGAGACTTGGTGATATTTTCAGTGCGACAACTGAGCTCCTGAACCAAATTCTCGTGCATTTGAACTAATCTGCGTAACTGGCCAACAGAGTGAATTGGTTGGTATAACAGTTTGTGCTGTGTTTCAGGCAGCAGATTGTTCTTCAATATTTCTATTAGTTCCTCATCATCAATTTTGATTGAAAACTTGTCAATCAAGGAGGCTACTGCATCGTGAAAGGAAACGAATGATTCTCCGGGCTTTTGCTTTCTCGATCGAACTAGCTCCTTGCTCATGAATTCAGATCGATAATCTTTATATTGCTGACGAAGAGCAGAACAAAAGTCGGACCATACTATGCGATCCACCTGCTTGTGATATCGCCAGTACCAATCTCGAGCTTTTCCTGTGAAGAGAACATGCAAATTTTTGCAAAGTCCAAGAAAATCGCTGTCCAGTGTCTCATCGGTTAAAGTTTTAACTCGATACACGAATTCTTCAACACCTAAACTTTCTGTGGATCCATCAAAGTGAAGATTCCACTTTTGCATTGTGTCAGCAATTTTTCTTTGCCGAAATGCTGAAGATCCAACTGGGGATAAAGAACTGGAAGCTTGCTCACAGGGTGTAGTCGATTCCCTGGGCATGGGTTGAGATTGAACTTGAAGAGAGGCCATAAGACGAGTGACCGTTTGCTCAATCATATCCTGCACTTGTCTATAGTCTATTCCAACATTTGGTCGGGGATTATTAGACCTTGGTGGTCTGCCTTTTCTGCGATTTATATTTATTCGGGGTGGAGCAGGTTCAGTGGGATTAGTGCTATTGCTAGCATTTAATGCTGAAGCCTGTCCGTCACTTATATTCAACATTGGTGGTGTGCGATTTTCAATTTGTTGATCCTGAGTTGGCTGCAGAGTTTTGGCCAAACTCCGGGTAACGGCTCTGGTAGCAGGCGGTACTGAGGCCGAAGCTCTCTTAGAGCTCGGCGAACAGTTTCCTACTACTAATTTGACTAATGACTGATCAAGAACTGTAGTGCAATTAGGGCACTTGGCATGATGATCAAGCCACTTTTCGAGGCACTGTTTGTGAAACACATGGTTGCAAGGGGTACAATAGCAAGATTGTGTATCGTTCATGACTTCACAACACAAGGCACAAAGGCTGTCAGCAGTCGCGGCAGGCGGCTGCGAATTTGGTGGGGTTCTATGCATATTCGTATAAGTATAATAATAATTTCCTGATTTGTGACAATATTTGGTAGAATAATTCAGTAGATGATAATTGAAGCAACTAAAAAAAACACAATGAGAGAAAAAGGATAAATGTTTGTTGGTCTATTGTAACTACAATGGAAAGCGTTTAGTAATAATAATCTGCTTGAATTAATCAGTAATGCTCGGCAAGGATACGCAGATACAGCATATGTCCAAGTTCCAGACAGCGATACTGACCAAATCTTACAGATACTTTTTTGCTAAAACAATTGCAATCCAATATTTATGACTCCTAACTATGATAAATTTTAAATCTGCCAAACCAAAAACGAACTATCGCAGGGGCAATCAGTACTTGTATCTTAGCTAGATACTAAGTATTCTGAAATTGCATGCAAAAGTCTTTTAAGTATCTGCGAAATAAAAGATAGTTTTTGTTAAGACCATAAGAAAGCAAACGAGCAATTGTGTGGCACACGAATTCACAGCAGGTGTTAAGTGCTATAATTGTTTGTCTTTATATATCTTAAATCTTCTCAAAGTTGCAACATCAGTTTCTCGGTTTCGTATTCGCGTTTCGAATACTTAACATCGTAGACTTAATTGCGTCTTTGTCCAGACTAGGGTCCCGCATACGGAAGTTCGACGAAGGACAGTCGAATCAACGTCAGTGTGCGTGATCCTTCATATAAAAAGTTTATTTGAATCGTATGCCCCACGTTGGGCGCCAAAATTTATGTAGCGTGATGCGGGGGAATAAAATTTTTTTCAGCTTCCCGAGGAATCGACAGCAGCGATGAGAATTCATCTGCAAAACTTCTACAAAAAGAAGCAGGCCAATGCTGCGATCCCTGATAGTCGAGTTAACACAGCGAGATGGGATCCTCTGGTTCCGTAGCTCTTTCGGGTGTGGGGGGGTTCGTTACTATGTCTCGACCAGCGTACACAATTTAATTTATAGGATCCCGACGGATACTAATTGAGGGAGACAGACTCCAAAATCAAAAAAAATAAAATGGACCAGGCGATATTAAACAAAGAACAAAAAAATTGAAATAGCTCTCATTAGGAATATTTAGCTGCGTTGCAGGCGAAGTCTGAGATTGAAGTCGACTATCGCTTCTATACCCTCCCTACCATGATCTTCATTTAAAAATGTTTCTGAAGATCCCAAAACAAAATACATCTACATCTTTATCCTACCATGTCACCAGGAAAAAATAAACTTAGCACGTCATGTTAATTAATTTCCAAAACATTATAAAAATTCAGTTTATTCTTCAGGGTGATTCATTGCAATCCTTTTTGGTCTTATTTCAAGCAGACAATAATTAGTTGCAAATGATTAAAATAAATTTTAATTAAAAATAAAATAGTAGAACATAAAAAGAAACTATAAACTATTAATTGAGAAAAAAAATGAAACTATTTAAAAGGATCAATTATAAACTTAAATAACAAAATTATGATTTAAAAAAAATTTTATCATAAATCTCGGTTGATAAAAAAAACAAAATGAACCGAGAACTTAATCGCATTAAATGCTAAGAAAATTTTAGCTATTATTATTCAACTAGAAATTGGCATTGGCATTTATCATATTTTCATATTGGCAAACAAGACGATAATTAACAAGTGCTGTAATAAAAAGTAATCATATACAATTATATATAAATAGCAACAATATATATCGAGGGAATAGGATTTCAAATAAATTTTTGCTGATGTCAAAATGATTGTTTCTTGTTTAGATTATTTAAAAAGCATTACAAAATTTTATAATATACCAGATCGGCAATATCAGCTGTTTTAATTTACTTTACTTTTCGTTATGCTTCATTTACTTTAATCAGCATAGACAGAGCTGCAGGAATCAAAACAAAAACAAAAACTACCACGACAAATTGCAATCGGTTGTTTGCTTCACACTGCAGACTGATATCAGACGTTTGGGTCTAGCAGCAGTCTGGCTGCACAGCAAACACCTGATGATTCATTATCACGGTAGTCGCTGCTTCTGTTGTGATTCTCCAGACAATATAGCGGGGGTACGAAGAGTTACAAAAGCAGCAGACGATCGGATAACGGAGATAATTTTTTTTCTTCGATCCGCGTTTCGACTTCGTCTGCGCTTCTTATCAGTGCCAAAACAATATTAAAACATATTAAAGCGAACTCACATGCATGTAATCCGATGAAAGGCCTTCCAACGATGATACTTGATGTTGTTGTTGTTGTTTTTAAATAAAATATGATTATAGGTTTTAATATGTTATGTGGCACTATTAAATATTTTATTCTCTTTGTAATTCTCTGTGCAATTATTTTTTATTTATGATTTTACTTATTTATTTGTTTCAGGTGTGCTTATGCTTATGCTTTGAATTTGATTTTTGTATTTTTATTTATTTCAGAAACTAAAAAAAATTGTTCTGATTGTATGTACAGTCAACCCTCGAAGGTTGCGAAAAAATTTAATTTAAATTGTTTTTTTTTCAGATTCTTAATATTTCGTTCTTTTTATACGCACTAGTCTTGTACGGATTTAATTTTATTCACTTAAAAAATGTTTTCTCGTTTTGTTCGCACTAACAGGGGTTCACTGTACATTACATACAAAGCACTTAGCACAGAAACAATCACATATTTTCTTTTAAATTATGATTTTTTTTGTTTTATCACTTTTTGCACTTTTAATTATTGTTTTGTTTTGCCACCTTTTGCCTTTTAAATTATATTTAGTGATTATAGTAGGAGTTTAAATTTTCTCCTGGGCTCTTGTGGCCTCAAAAATGATGAAAATTACGAAATTGTTGGAAACGGTGAAAATGATGATCGACGTTGAACTATTAATCCGATGATTTCGGCACCCGGGAGCGACTGCTCGAGGAGATTCTTCCAATAAAATCTCCTTCAATGGGGACAAGGGATTTTTGCTGCGAGCTCAACTCGAGATTCCCAAAACAAATTACAGTGCCGTCTCCTCCAATAGGCTCGCTTGGCGTATGCCGTAGTTAAGAGCACTTATTGGAAGGGGAGACGGCAGTAGTGGATTGGAAATCCAACTACTATATCTTTTATATAGGGACAATAATGATGAGGTGACCAAACGCCTTGCCGGTTCGTGAGGCTGGATGCCTAAAGATTAGGCTGCGGCTCAATGTGCCGGCAGCTTTGGTTATGGCCTCCAATGGCCAAGAAAAAAATTGCAGCAAAGAAAAGTTTCGATCGCCTTTCGCTAGGCGGCAGCAGCAAAAAAGTGGAAGCAATTCGAAGCAAAATTCTTCGAATTCTTATATTTTCTAAATGAAGGAAAAATTATTTTTAACACTTGGCACGGTTTAATTTAATTTTTCTTACTTGTTCTGCAGCAATGCAGTTGCAGGTGTTGGAGCGGAAATGGAAAAGATGGGTTATGGGGCCCTCTGCACTATTTATACGCCGGCAGAGCTTTCGGCATGCCGATCAAAGCAGCGCTGCCAACGGGTGCGCAGGCGCATTATCGCAGTGGCAGCATTGTCGCCGTCGCAGCGATAATGCAAAAAAGCTGGCTGCTACGAATAAACGTTAAGTTTAAATTGCGCGCTATCGCGGCCGTTACATAATAGATGACCCAAGTTGAGCTTCAGCAAAATTCCATTGTAGAGTTTCGCCAAACTTACACAACATGCGATCCCTTTGTTCACTGCAAATTATAAAGCATAAGTGATTTTAATTAGTTTTTCCTCGGCAAAGTTGTTGGAAAACTGCTGAGCAATTATGAAACTTTAAGGCTCGCTGCAAATAAAATATTATTCTCGCTTATAAACAATATTTGTCTTCCTTCAAAACTTCAATGCTTGTCAAACTGCCAAAAAGTAGTAAAAAGCTGCAGAGAAAAAGGCAGAAAAATATAAGCTGCTTTTGGGTAAATAATAAACAGTGCTAAATCATTTCAACAAATGCTCGCCACGTGATTTCCGCTAGCTGCACGTGCTGCAACATCGGCGCCGGCATTGCCCGCATCGTCACGCCCACAAGGCCAACACGCCCTCATTCCCCTTACCGCCAGCAGCTGCCAAAGCAGGAATTATTGGCAACTCGCTTAATCGCAATAAATACGCTTGATGACTGGCAACTGGCCAAAAACGGGAACCTAATAAGCGTGGGCGAGTATATTCAGCAGTCAGTGTGTCCTGCAGTGTGTCTACTTTATGTCCTCCACATCCTGCCGCCAATTTGTAACTCATTTGAAGTCACAAGTAAATCGCGGCTTGCTGTTTGCTCTGCAGTTTTTAATAGACTCTGATTCCAATCTGCAAAGCGAACAAATGGCAAAATGGTAAACAGCGTGACGATTCAGACGAAAGGACTCGACGGAGGAATACCCTGTAAGCAGTACTCAAGTACGCGTGCTGTTGTTTATTTTACAACTTTTCGCTCCTACTGTGGCTGTTAATTTCAATTTATTAGCCCAATTCTACTAAATTAACAATAGTTTAAAGTTTATCTATAGAATTTTCGTAAATTTCTCATGTTGAAGGTATTTCACTAAGAATATCCTAGTGTTCAACTGTTGCACAGTAAAAAAAAGATGATACAAAACTTTCCTTAACCTATTAAGTATCCATTGAAAATTTCGAATTTATGTAAGTGGTTACTTTTGAAACTTTTTTCCTCGATTTTTTGAAAAAAATGTTTTGATGCAGTAAAATTCTTCAAACAATTCTAAGAGTTACTGCAAATAATATCACTAATATTTTGTTAAATTTTTTTGGAAATTTCTTAAGCAATTTTTAAAAAAATTATAAAAAAAAATACTAGGGAAAAAGATTTTTGAATTTTTTTTTTGCACTCACTCTTAGAAATGTTTGAAGAGCTTTTCTGCATCAAAACATTTTTTTTTAAAAAAACGAGGAAAAAAGTTTTAAAAGCAGACATTTACATAATTTAGAAATTTTCAATGGGCACTTAATGGGTTAAGGAAAGTTTTGCATCATTCAAACGGAATTTAAATGACCTTTCAAAATTTATTTTTTAAATACGAAGAGTGTACCTATTAATTTGGCCAGTAGTGTGTATAGTGTGCCTTTAATGAACTTCTTAACTTTCGTTTATTCAAATGTTTTAAAATAAAAATACATTTAATTAAATCCAATATTAATGTTATTCAAGAAAATAACTTCAATTGGAGCCAAACCCAACTGAGTTTATTTTTGAAAATCTTGCAATTTCTTCTGTAACATTTCTCAATGATAATCAAAATATTTAGCACTCGTTAGCTCATAATTTCAAAAATAACTCTTCTGTTGGGTATTTAATTTTTCATAACTAAACGATAACTTTTTTATCTTTATTTTTGTGTTATGTTCTCTCATATTTCATCTATATAAGCCATAGAAATAAATTATCTTTGCACGTGTTTTTTTCCTCTCTCCAGAGTCTTCTGGTGCTCCACACTTGCCGGGCAGCCACAGGACGACAACCAGGAAACCAGAAGAGGAGAAGGAAAGCGCAACTTAAAACGCTTTTGTGCACAATTCGATTATTTACGTTATTCTTTTTAAATGATATTTCCCGTTGGCAAACGGGTTAGCGTGCTTGGATAGCAATGGAGCTGGAGAAACCAATTATCTGGAGCAAGGAGCAATGCCTGGCAAAGGCCACAAGCGATTTGCAAGGAAATCAAGTGAACGAAAGCAGAGGCAAGGGAAAGAGGGAAGAGAGATGCATTGAATAGAAAATAAATATCTGGCAGTTTAGAGGCAACACCAAACAAAAGATCAAATTAATGGCATGACCAACAACTTGGGCCAACAATCAAACACAGCTGAAGGCAAGCTACCACAGTTACCCAAGGGGAATCGTCAATTGCAGTGGACAAATATTGAAACAGTTGGCTGCAACCGAAAGCCAGATGAAGGCCACTATAAAACGCCCCTCGTGGCGCAGAGAAAGCATCACAATTACTTCCGTAGTTCCCCCAGCAACTATCGGACCGAGCATGACATCCAAGTACGCACTGATCTTTGTCCTGGCGGCACTTTGCTGCCTGGTGGCCACCGACGCAGCTGCCCAGCGTCGCAGCGGCGCCGTCCTGGCGTCAGAGGAGTCCAGGGACACCAAGGACTCCACCGAAGTCGAGGCGAAGCAGGAGCAGGAGGAGGAGAAGCAGGAGGAGCAGGATCATGAGGAGCTGCAGCTGAAGGAGACTCAAAGCGCGGCTGTCAGCAAACAGGACAGAGCAAAGGAGACCGTTGTGCGCTCCAGCAACGACGATGCCCGTGCCCGGCGAGTCGTCCGTCGTCGTCGTCGCGGTCCCCGTCGCAACCGCAACTCCCGTCGTCGCCGTCGCGGCGGCAACCGCAGACGTCGAGGTGGCAACCGCAGACGCCGTGGGGGCAACCGCAACCGTCGTCGCAGCACGATCAGAAGACGTGGGGGCAGGCCCCTCCGCGGCTAAGCATTTGCCCAGAGATGAAGACCGCACACACCCTTAAAAAAGACAGAGACACACACGCACACACACACAGGCTAACACACACACAAAACACATTTAAGCACCGAACTGACTCGTGTTATGATATGTGCAATATTTATTCAAAAAAATTGCAAAATATATTTTCACATTTTAACTAAATTGAAAACATCCTAATTAATTCAGTTATTGAAGGAAGGAATCACTGTGGACAGCAGTCTACGCTAGTGACGAAAACATAACGAAGGATACAAAAGACATTAGCAATAATTTTTACTGATTGGGTTCGATTTCCAAAACACATAGTCAGCAGAAAATGAAGGAAATTTATATGAATTTTCTGCTTAACGGCAGTGATGTATATTCGGGATTGTGATGAATGAAAACTCATCACCAAAATAGTACGCTAGAATTCTCTGATTGTGATGCTTTACTATCATCGATAAAACATATCGTACGCAAAAGAATACATAATTGGAAAGAACAAATTTAATAAGGAAACCACTTTATTCTTGTACATTTTCATGGCTTTAGAATTTAGACTCTGCTTATTTGAAATTAAAATGGCTAGAAAGTGCTTTTAACTATCTGATATAAAATATTAAATGCAAATACAATATTGACTTATTTGTTAATTATTACAGCTTTTATTACTATTATTATTATGTATTCAACCATTATTTTTAGCCCGGTCTTTTCCTCTGTTGTTTTCCATTTTATTAAGCACTTTGCGTAAAATTGTTTTAATATTTTAAAAAATATTAGCAGCTGTGATTATAAAGGAAATGACAACTTTGATTTTGCTTTAAAATTCCATTAAAGGATTCACCAAAAATTTGTTGGTTTGTGATACATGATTGTTGTTGTGGTGATCGCGGATATTGATGATTAACACATTAATCAGAGTGAGCTTCGCGCTTTTAATCAACACAATTATATTTCTTTTTCAGCTCAACCGTTATTAATGTTAAAGATTCAGTTTTAGAATCAAATGTAACTGGTTCGATTCAAGTTGAGATTCAGAATAGGAAATAAGTAGTTCAAAAAAGGTTGAGAAATATTCTTTTCAACTCTATTAAACAGAATAAATAAATTATGAAATCTTTTCATTTTCATTTATTTTTTATTTAAAAAGAGACTGCTTTAAATATTCTATTTATTGGCAATAAAACGTCAAATTCAGTTAACTGAAAGTATTATCTAAAGCCGTAATTTTGAGAAATGAAATGAGCCAACTATTACCAATATATTCAGCTGCCTGTAGCGCTTTAAAGCCAATCGAAGCGATTTACCGACTTGCCAGCAACATTAAATTGACTTTTAAGCAGTTGTCGCATTCGGTTTAAATGGAAGCAAGTTTAAAGCGTTTGTTAATACACTGCATGCTGAAATTCTTTGGCCAACATGGAAAACTTTTCAACAGAATGCGAAAAATGCCAGTGGTGAAATTGCTAGAGGCCTGTTCTCTCGTCAGCACCAGCTCCTCTTTCTCTTTCTCTGTCTCTTTCTCGTCCTCTTTCTCTTTCTCCTTCTCTGATTGAGGCAGGCGACGTGACATGTGACAAGAAATTGCCGCGGCTGCCTGCAACATCTGCTGCTGTTGTTGTTGTTGCTGCTGCTGTTGTTGTTATTGTTGGTGTTGTTGTTACCACACTCTGCTGCCTTCTGCCCGGCTTCAAAAATGATGAATGTGCCAATGTTTCTGGCCTGCAGCTGCAACAGCAACAGCAACGGCAACAGCAGGAGCATCAGCAGTCGAGCTGTCTCAACTTATCCTGGCTACACTCCGGGTAACTTCTTTGCCAGTGTATACACACTTGGTGGGCAAAAGTTTTGCGGCCGCCAAGATGGTCCATTTTTGGATTATTAGGCAACACTTGGCGCAACATTCGCATGCAACCAAAGGCAGGCCATTATGTTGCAAGTTTATCAACACAAAAGTTCTTCTAACCAGATGAGACGGTCCGTCGCATAAATGGAAAATGCGAAAATGGTAAATGAGTTTGTCAGGGCCCCAACACTTTACACACAAACATTAAACTTCAAATACTTTGTAGATGCATCTGATGGGGAACCGGGACAAGGCAGGAAATTAAATCCATGTGTTGAGGCAGCTGCAACATCGACATCGACATCAACATCAACATCGACATCAACAGCCGCCATGTGCACATTTTGATGAGCAGCCAAGCGCATTGATGAGCATTTTCTATTGTTATTGTTATTGTTTCATAGGCATCAGGAGGGACATCAACTCGATATGATTCAGGACCAACTCAGGTCCTCGACAGGTCCCAAAAATAATCACAAAAATACGAGTACTCGCATCGAGAGCTGCTCATTACACATCTTTATTCAGTACTCGTCACTCGCTACTCGTTGCTCCGATTTTGGCCATACAGAGTTCAGGTTCCTTCTCGACGTTTAATTAAGCGCACAATATGCATTGGGAGTTTTGTAATTTCCTATTCATCAGCTCAGCGTTTGTGCTTATCAGCCTTTTGCTCTGATGAATAGACAAAGAAGAAATGTTTGTCTCATGTGTAGGCATCGGTATTTGTATGTGCATGCATATGTGTGAGTGTGTGTGTGTATGTATGATAAAAGTCTGCCTTTGTGTGCACCTGTCTGAATAACAATAAGCCAGCCCATTGTTTGCCTTTTTGAGCAACAACAAAAGCCAAAGTCAAACAATTTAGATATGACAATAAGGTAAATGAATTGAATTTGGCTGCCATTTCATATGGTCGAGTTTGAAAAACTTATCGTCTGAAGTGTGCAAAGAAAGCTGTTGGCTCTTGAAAGAAATTCCATTAATATTCTGAGAAACTTTAATGATCAATATTTATACATACCAAGGGAAACATTTCAAAATAGAGCAGTGGATATTTAAACACATTCAGCTGAATCAATTGCTTGCTCAAGATGCTGTGTCGAGTTATAGGTCCATTTATTTTCCCCTTTCAATTCATAATTAATAATTTAATTAAATTAAATAATTAATTTAATTTATTATGTTCAGGGAAAATGGTACCATTTATTTAAAGGAGATGAAACAGGTTTTTATTCTTAAGTAAAATCATTTGCTAGCTTTATACTATTTTACAAATCAAGAGTTTGTTTTGAGTCAAAACTTTTGACTTAATCATTATTTCAGTTTAATGAATGCATTTATTGTGGAATTGTTTAATTGAAGAAAAAATTTTAAATATGTTTTATAAATTTAAAATTTTTTAAATCAAATGAAAATTTTTTTTAATATCCTAAATGTTGTTCCAATATTTTAATGATCTATTTTTAAGGAATATTTATATTTTATAATAAAAAAATATTTTAAAATATTTTCGCAGCAAAAACATTTGTTTTACATTTTACTTTGCTTATAAAGTGAAATCATAATTTGCTGTTGCAGCTTGTGAAAAACATCCAGATTGACTTGCCACAATTTTCATGCCCCAGTGAACAGCCTCATAACGGGGCCTTCGGAGCAAGCCTTCCCAAACGAATATATTATAAATAAATGATGCATATTTGTAGTTCTTTTTCGAGTATATTTTGTTGCTTCTGTCGTTTTTTGTTAATATATTTTTTGCCAGGCTGCTGTGATTTCAGTGCCGAAGCGATTTTGGGGGCAGCATTCAGCCTTCAGAGTGAACAACAAAACAAATATACACACAAGGTTAAAAAGAATGCGGGGAAATCACACGACGATTTTCAATTGAATGGCGGAAATGTAACGGAAATAAATTTACATAAATACAATATGGTGCGTGCTTGTTGGTGCCATTTTATTTGCGCAATATATATTGAGCATGTAGGCACAAACAGACGAATACGAATACGAATACGAGTACGAGTATTTGGACAGAAGTGCGTATTGATTTATATGCACAACTGAATTCCTTATTTTCATTTTTCTCGTTTTCTTCGAATTTTGTCATTTAAAATATCAAATTTAAGACAAAACTTTAGTCGTGACAAAATGGATGGAGTGATCTCCATATTTGTTGTTGGTTGTCTGAGCAACATCGTTTGCACTTCTTTAACGCCAAAAATGTTTCTGGCATTTCGTGACCAAATTTAGAGCACACTATCACGTGTGTAAATGCCACACACAAACACACACCTGCCTATCCAGCCAGCCATCCAGTCAGCCTGCCATAAGCTATGGAAGGAAATTTTTGCATGCTGCATGCATTATTTGCATAAGATAAAAGACTGAAATAACCAAAAATTCACAAGGCATTGATTGCTTAACGGAAAGATACTCAGTAAGTGTAGTTGAAGATTTTGAAATTTATCAGTAAATTTTATTGATCGTATTGGAATGTCTTTGTGAATACTTTTAAAGATGTAATATAACTCGATTAATATATTATGTATTAACTCGAATATTGATTTTAATCTAACCAAAAATATATTTGAGATATGTATCTATTCAAATAAATAATTAAATATGCATACCTTATAAATATGTATACCATATATGCAACAAATTATGTCTTATAATATCAATTATACTTGTAAAAAAATCCATAATTTTTTGAAATTTAAAATACACTTTTTAGTTAGAAATTAAAATACTAATAAATATCGTATAAATATTTTTGCAAGTTTTTATTTTATTTGGAATTCATCTAACGACATGATCATATAAAGTCATATATCCGTACAGTTCTGATTTTATCATAATGCGGACAACATTCATTGAATACATACTGGGTTTGTCCGTCACTGGAATGAGCTTGTGATCAGCTTTATGCATAAATATTAAACTCTTTCCGCCGTTAACGGCATGGAAGTTGTCCGTATTATTGTGGTAGACAAGTCCCTTGTGCCAGTCAAAGTAGCTCAAGTCGGTTGGCTTTGGTCTCAAAAGTGTTTTGCCCTCAAAAACCGATTTCCAATTGGTTCTATCTGGCTTTTGGAAATTACAGTCTCGCAGACTCTTCTCAAAGTCGATATAGCCCGAGATATCGAAGCCACTACGTTGTCGTACCTGTAAGAATATAATTGTCTGGAAAGAGATAATCATTTAATCAACTACTGGATTGCCTTGGGCCGATAGCTTACCGATAATTTCCGAAGCCTATTCGGCTCTTCGCGTTCCATCAAGGCTTTCAATGCAGCATCGGTTCCTTTGAAGTGTCTGCCATAAAGGACATCAGATGTGACCTTCGGATTGATAAGGATAGCTAGCTGCTGTCTAATCTTGTGGAATTCACTTTCCTCGAACACCTTGGAACTGCAGCGATAACCAAGCTTCACAAATCTTCTCACAGTTCCCATACTGCCCAAATAAAGATAGTCATCGTTCTTTATAAACGAATTCAAGTAATCGCAGTAGCTTGCAAAAGTCAACAGGCTACGATCCAAATGTTCCACCATGGTAAATCTGTTGTTTTTATATTTGAGTAGAAAAATATATATTTGAATCCAGTTGGAGTTATATATTTCTCGGTGATGTGTATGCCTTTATGTACAATATATTTCTGACTGAATATGCTCGAGTATTTAGTTGATTTCAGTTCGAAATACCCCACTTCTCAGCTATATCAACAGGGTATGCACAGCCCAAGACGTCAAGGCGAGTGCTTACAGGAAAAATAGTGGAAATGTATTTTCTATAAAAGCCAAGAAACATACAGAAAACACAAAAACTTCGACGATGAGGACGATGCTGATAAAGACAACACACACTGAAAGACAAGGAACGTGGTCGCTTGTCGCCATTTTGTTGCATTTGCGACTTATATGCAAATACTCACACACTCATACATTCATGCATACTCATATATGGGCATGTATGGTATATTCATATGTGTGGGAACATCGCCACTTCCAAACTCAAACGTGCAGTAAAAATTACATTTTCCTTGCACGAACATTGGCCACAACCAACAACTGCACGAAAATGCACAACGATTTTTTGTTATATTCTTTTATCGTGCTTTGTTTTTACTCGAACGTTGGCAGAAAGCGTTTTCCATTGGCATTGGCGGTTGGACGATTCTCCGGTACAATGGAGATCTTTGACTGAAACCTGAAATATATTACTAAAACTATCTCTTTAATTTATGGATCATTTAATTTTTAATTTTTGACATAAATAAATCTATTGTGTTATATATCACATATATTGATCCATACACATTTGAATAAATCGATAAGAAGAGAGACATAATAAAATGTCATTAATTTTAATTTAATTAATTTAAAATGTAAATATACAATTATTTATTTAATGACAGCTTAGACCTTCATCTAAACATTAAAAATAATTAATTAATTAAAGTCGCAACAATAATTGGTGTAGGACGAGCTATAGATTCTTCTGCATACCTTATTTCCTACAATAAATATTAAAAATTAAGCAAATGCAATTAGTTATTAAATTTGTCGGCATTGCGTGTTTTTGCCCCACTGTGCTAAGCACTGTGTTAGTTTAAATGGCGCAGAAATCGGTTTTGCCACTCGTTCGTTTGGCATATTTTACAAATGCATTTGACATAAATTTTAAAGGGCTTAAGTGCCACAGCTCTTTCGTTCTTTGGTTTGGGCCACGTAATGTGGCACATGATAAGAAGACGACGACGACGACGACGACGACGCCTACAAATATGGGATGGTCGTTAAATCTTTGGATGCCGACATAAAATATGGCAATTACACTAAAGATCATAAATTATGCAAAGCCTCAGCAACAAGTGTGCGATAAGCCAGCAGCAACAAAAAAATATAAAAATGGAAATAAAAAATAAGGATGGAAACGTCTGACAATCATCACTCAGTTGGGCACTTCAAAGATTCACGAATAGAAGAATGAGTGAATATTTTCGAGGACTTTGGATTCGCTGTTTTGCATATGCGAAGCCAAAGTAAACTTGACTCTATATATATATATATATTTTTATATGTAAGTACTCAGTCCTCCAGTTCTCATGTCGTTTATCAACTGTCAGGCGAAATGCATTTCAGCAGCTGCTGACAACAATGCCAAGTGAATTTCTCCTACTTCTTCTTCTTCTTCCTGCTCTTCTTATCTCCCTTATCATTCATCCCGGCCATGCTGAAGTCTCATGCAAATCGGTTTTACTATGGCATCAAGTGTATGCGATTTCCCCCTCAACAAGACAATTTAATGCAAAAATGCATGCTCGACAGCCTGCTGAGGGCGTTCCGTTGAAGGGGGCGTGGCCAAAGGGTTAAACGCCACTACAGTTATGAATAAATACTTGTGTACTCGTATCTATCTGGAGGTGGTGGAAACTTAAACTTAAACTCTTGAAAACACATCGAACACTCGCCTCGCATTTGAAACTTGAGTTCAGTGCGAGTTTTCCTCGGGGCTCAGTGAGGCGTGTTATCGCCGGGCTTGCAAGCCCGCACAAGCCATAAATGTCAATTGGCCCCCCGCAAGTGGCAACTGCTAAGTGGCAAGTGGCAAGTGGCAAGCGGCAACAAGTCTGGCTGGGTAACGGTAATGCCGAGGAAATGAAAAGCGGTTGCAGCTGCTTGCAGTATCATAATTATAGATGGTTATCACTTTATACGACTTGATACGGATAATCAATTTCAAGCCGAGACACTTTTGCAAATTGCCAAATCAACCGACGGGACATGCAAATCACTTGGGCACTTTAAAGACATAACGAAATAATTTTACAGTCTAGTAAAAATATATAAAAAACAAGCGGATCAGTCGAGTGCACTCGACAGTAATATACCCTGAGCCTAGGCACCGGCACGCCGAAGATTTGATGCCCATGTTATTCCCATAATTATCCCTATTTATCGACCTAACTTTTTTTTGGCAGCTACATCCATTTAAATTTTAAAATAGAAATGAGTGAATTTAACCAATTGGCACAATATTTTAAAAATGTATTAAAAGTAAAAATGATAAAAACAAAAAAAAAAAAATGGTTGACCAATCCAGGATTCGAACCCACGACCCATTGCGCATGGGTGCGTATCTCTATCATTAGAAAGAACATTTAAATAAATGAAAACATTTAATAATTAAAAGTCATCTGCACCGCACCCATACCGAGATTCGAACCGCGATCTCCCTGGTTGCTAGTCGAACACTTATCACCTCGGCTACTTCGACACATTTTCTGACGCTGGCAAACTCGATATACTTACATACTCAATGTACATTCCGTTAGAGTAAATACAAAACGAATTAAATCATTATTAATTCTATTTATAGAATTGCATTTAAAAAGGGGTTTGAAAAATCGTTAATATCTCCACTACTTATGGCCCAATCGTGTTGAAATTTGGTGATTAGTCTCTGGGCATGATCCTACACCCGTTAAAATAAAAAAAAATTTCAAAATTTAACTCAAATCCCGAAATTAAAGGCGATGTCAGTTTTTGATGAATTACGCCCCCCACAGTGGGCGTGGCAAAATTTTAACATAAACTTGTCCTGCCTGACATAATAGGGAGTCTTCATTCCAAATTTGGTGGTCCTAGCTCTTACCATCTCTGAGATCCTTTCGTTTACACGGACCGACGGACAGACGGACAGACGGACATGGCTATATCGACTCGGCTGTTGATGCTGATCAAGAATATATATACTTTATGGGGTCGGAGATGCTTCCTTCTGCCTGTTACATACTTTTGAACAAACTTAATATACCCCTCAGGGTATAAAAATGTATTTAGATAATTTGAATAACAAACTTTAATAAAAACATATCATGGATTGATTACTATTTCAATCTGTCTCACAAAAATATTATTTCTTAGTTACTTCTAAATTATCTGAAATTTAAATAATATCATCAACGAACTTGCAAATTTGTGTCTTGAGAAAAATATGAATGTAGTTTTAAAGGAGTTAAATCTTAATACCAAATTGACTCTTTCACTTAAGCTACATAAAGCACATGATCTCCGTAGACCAAGAGGCGATTAGTGTATTTCGTTGGCAATTTGTTAGCCTTATAAAAGACTTAACCAATCGTCAAGTCAATACTCGTAAGCTTAACCATTTTAGAATTCACTCACACCGCATCTATGTAAATTTGTTTGTTTTTTCACTCCCTTCACTCCTTCAAGAGAGGCTGCCAAAGTTCCTCGTCCCGTTTCTAGTCAGCATCTCTGATTTAAATGCTAAAGTGCACGATTATCATTTCGATTTTGTATAAATAGGACATGAATTATTCATAGGCACTTATTTATGCGCCATCAAAGCGACATTGGGAGCTCCATTTCCATTTCCTTGCCTTGCCCCTGCCCAAATAGATATATGGCAATACGAGTATGATAAAGTTGGCTTATTGACTTCAAATCAAACGTCGAAGATGAAATATTTGCTGGTAACATTAACACAAGTCGTCGGATCTTATAGTTTGATAAAGTCAAGTTAACAAATTAAAGTAATTTTCGCATCGTATTTGAGAACTTTTCGCATTGCGAAACCCAAGCAAAACTTGTGACAATTGTTATTTCAACACACAGACACAATTACACAAACACACATAAAGAGAGAGATAAACACAAATTACTGTCGATTTCATTTCACGCCTTGAGCAGAGAAACTTTACTATGCCGGGGAGCACGCCGAGAAGAAATCTGTGCCCATTGTCAACTGGCGACAACACGGCTTTTATATGATATACATACATACATATATATACATTCAACGACTGGTGCCTTCAAGACTCTAGAGTCCTGAGTCCTGGCATCATCCTGCCTGAAATTCGATAAGGCGACACGCGGACAGACAACGCGACGGAAACCTGGAAGCAATTTGCGCATAAACGTTCAGCACGATAAAATTTGCAGTTTTGTTTATTTTTCTGACAGATGCTGGAAAAACAGCATTGAAAAGCTTTGAAACTCTGCTCCTCCTCTGCACGCTATGAAAAGTTTTGATTTGAATTAAATTTTGATTTTATTTCTGCGTCTGATACGCTTAAACAGTTGTCAGCCGCAGTTCGAAGGGAGAAGCGGCTTTATACTCTATGTACCAAAGAACTCAATTTAAACTTTAATTTTGGATTGATAAAAATAAACAAATTTTAATAATTATAATAAAACATTATGTGAGGTTGGTTTTTTATTATATTATTATGAGTTAAATTGTTAGTGCGTTTAGTTAAATTTGTTTGTGGTGTGAATATGTTTCATTCATTGAACCAACTTAAAGTGGAAAGTATTTAGATAATTGCTCTGATTTAAGGCCAATGAAGCAATCAAATCAAAGTTGTGATCATGTTGTACATGTTGTAAAGCATGTAACTTGCATTTGTTTTTTGTTTTCCTCCAACGATATTGTTTTTCCAACAAACCGAAATTAAATATCAATGGAGGCCAAATTGTCAGTGTGAAATTGATACATGATCTAGAGTAAAAAGGGAAAACAGCAAAGCATATCAACAACAATCAACAGTTGTTGGGGAAAAATGGGAGCAAAAATTGCAACAAATCACATAACTAAAACGCATTTGGTTGTCAACTGGGTTTGTTGCCAGATGAAAATTATAATTGATGCGATATTAATACGGGTGCCAGGGCTGAAATCCATTTCCCCCAGTCCCACAGACTCTTTGCACTCCCAGCGGAACAGACAACTGATGTGGAGATTGATGCGCTACATTCGCGGAAAAAGGTTTAGCAACAGGCTTGTTGCCATTTGCCACTTGCCACTCTCTCTCTTCTCCTCCTCCAGCTTCTGGCTGATGGCATGCGTCATTAATGTCAGCATTGGTGTTGTACACACACTGAACCACCCACCCACTCACACTCACACACACATACACATATAACGATACAGTCAGAGCTACGCACAACAAAACGTTCACAATTGTCATCAGCATTGCATTGGATTTTGCCTTTTTGCCTCGGTTCCCGGCCATGTCTCGTTCATGGTCAGAGCCCACCAGGATCTGCTCTGCTCTGTCCTTTCTGCAACTCTGCGGGCGTTGTGGTAATTAGATGAATGTGCCATAAATCATTTTCTAAATCATTTGTTGCCAGTTGCCAGTTGTCACTTGCAATGGCTCTTGATAGCCCCCAGCTTGAATCAGCTCTGCCCAGAACTGTTTCCTGGCTGCAAGCATTTTTGATTGAAATTGTGTTTTTTTTTTTTGTTAAAGCATATCTGTTTTTGATGAGATTATAGTATGTTAAGCTTGGATGCATAAAGTAAGAGCAATGGAATAGTTTAATAGCTTTATTACTTATAATATTAGATCTAAAATTTAAAATAAAATAATAAAAAAAGAATAATAATACCATTTATCTACTTATTACATTCTTATTCTTTTTTTTTGAAATTTACAATTGTTTTCTGGCTTATACTAATTTGTCTATCACTATCAGCTAGAGCCATAGATTCTTATTTCTTTTTATTTTTATTATATAACAGGTATAAATTTTAAATGAAAGTTACACGAAATTTGAAAATTTCAGAATTAATGTAATTGATTAATAATTAATAATAAATAATTATCAAGCTATTAAAATCATTAATAATTTAATATTTCAAATAAAAAAGGAAATATTATTTGGCAATATAGAAACTTTTTTCCTATAAATATAATTTATTAAATACTCATTTACACTTAAAATGGGATAAATTAATTAAATATTATAATAAAATTAATAACTTAAAAATTAAAATTATTAGAAATTACTTTATATTCAAAAAACATTAACAGTCAATTTTTATTTTTCAACTTTTATAATAAAAATTTAAAAATAATTTTTATTTTCAACTTTTCAATAACTTTTATTTTCAATTGTTAAAATAAAAATTGAAAATAAGAGTTAAATTATAATTTATAAATAAAAATTGAAATTAAATTATTATTTTATAATTTTTTTATTTAGTTTGAAAAATAAGAGTTTTCATTTAATTTTTTGGATAAAAATCAACAAATAACTTTTATTTAATAATTTATATTTTAAAAATTATAATCGTTACGGGTACTGCTTTATATTAACAAATATAGAATAATATATTTTCAGAGTGCTCAAATTATTATTCATAATTTGAATTTGGAATTAAATTGTGCGCATTGCGATTGTGGCTGGGTAAATGATTTTAAATTCAGATCGTTGGCTTGCAACAAAGGCAACAGAGGACCTCAAAACAACCGAAGCCACAACAAACATGTAACTCATTATGCAAGTCACAGCAAGGAGCACCGAAAGGATCAAAACTCAACAGGCTCGGGGCAACATTTGGGGCTGGCCTGGTTGACTGGTTGCTAGCGAATGTGCATATTACAATGGGCCACGCCCACTAAAGCAACTGAGTACGCAAACAAAATCCCCTCTTTCCACTCCCCTCCCAAGTAAACAGACGTCGGATAGAAGGGGGAAGAAGAATGGAGGACGGAGGCAGGAGATGGTGGCAAGTGCCACAGCAGCAATAGCTGTTAATTGTGTACAACAAGGAAGAAATTGCAGGGAAAACAAAATGAACTGTGGCAGGCAATGTCAAAAGAGATAACAAAGCAACAACAACATACATACACTCCAAACAGGGCGTGTCCAGGCGAAAGTTTAGCTATAAAATACGGCGACACATACAACAGATACGAAAACGGATGCGGATGTGGATGTGGATGCGAAGGGGAAAGGGGGATGTGACCATGTTGACCGTATGCTGCTAGGGAACTGGACTCTTGCCTTGCATTGGGTTTGGAAATATGGCAACTGCATTCAAGTGCTAAAAGTCGCCACGTTAAGCGGCTTAGATGCGAGTTGTATCTTAAAGATACATACTATACAACAAGCCAATGTAATTGCATTGAACTTAAGCAGATGACAGGTGGGATAAATTATTGGTGCCACATTGTTAATTAAGTCGACAACAAAAGACAACCAGTTGGACCTTCGGCATTTATATTATATTTTATGCAAATTTCTGTAGCTGCAACTACAGCAAAACTTTGCTACATGCTTTCTCTCTTTTTAATGGTGTCCACATTCGCATTAATACTTGTACACACACTAACATAATTAATAGTTGCAAAAGGTGAAACATAAAGGTTACACAGCCAAACACAGAGAAAGTCGACGAGGGCATTGTGTGTGTCAAATGTTTTCTATCCTGGTCCGTCGCTCCGTCTGCCCGGATTTCTCAAACACAGATAACATAATTATACCTTCTTTAGTTTTAATTGTAATTTATGTCTTTGCTCCAGGCTGCTGTGATTTATTAACTCCCTTTGTGGTGTCCGAGTGTCTGAATAGCTGGTCAGCAACTGTAACTCATACTTGACATTTTCGGGAATTTTGAGTCTGAAATATATAATTAATTACGAATATATTTATGGAGCTTTAATTGATTAGAGTGTCGCTTATCTGAGTTATTTAATATATATTTTCTTCATATTAATTTATGCCAAAAGCAATACGATTCAACTATATTTAATTTATGGAATCTAGAAGGAACTTATTCAACTCTCTGAAAATTAAAAACCAAATAAAGGGAACATTTAATCTGGAAAAGATTATAAACAGAGAGGGATTTCAGGAATTTAAACTAATTTACATTGTGTGCAAAAGATTTATCTAGCAATCTATATAAAATCGAAAATCAAAGAATTGAAGAAGAAAAAAAATATTGAAGCCAATTCAAATAATTTGCAACTGTCGAAACAGGCGACTGACTATTATCCATTGACAGCTCAGTAACAGTAAAAGAAATGTATAGAATTAGGGACAGGGACAATGTCAACAAATCAATGAGAAGCACAAATAAGACACCCAAAGCAATGGACTAATTAAATGGCGATTTGTGTCAATGATAAGGATAATAATTGCCGGGCAAACAAATCCACAGACAGAAAGCGAGAATAAGAAAATCGTACTCGAAGTTGACAGTTTTTCCATTGTCTGAGGGTCTTACGGAGTGTGAGCTTCGGATTGCGGATTGAGGGGGGCGTTGCCTAATGATGTGACGGCGCGATAAGAACACTAAATGGGCTGGCAGCCAATGAAATTTTTTCCATCACAATATTCGTTTAATGACAAGTAAATGACGTTGAAAATATTGAACTACTTTGGCATGCAGTGAACCAGCAAATGAAAAAGACCCAACAAATCAAACAGCACGTCCCAAAAGACGATTCCGATTCCGGCCCTCTCTCCTCTCTCTTCCTCTTCGATGACTTTCACTCCCTCTTTCCATCCCGACAGTATCTCAGTCTCTGTTTGCTCCGACTGTTTTGACAAGTTATCATGAAGATGTTTTGAGTCATTGAAACAAAGGCCAAGTCAAGTCAATCAAACAATGGGACAGCAGCAGCAGCAACAACAACTGAACACATTCCTCAGATGTGCTGCCAGCGGGGGGCGTGGCCGTGGGCGTAGATAAGAACCCAAACACGTTGGAATTTCGATGCCCATTGAACCGTTGCAAAAATGTCAACATTAGCTACGCATTATGATGATGTCGAGCAGCAGGAGCCGAGAAGAAGAAGCACAAGGAAAAGGAGCCTCTGCCGGTCAAAATATTTCAGACCTAAATGAGCAAACTTATTATGGGCCACATTTTCATTTTCATTTCTCGTTTCTCGTTTTCATTTTTATCATCAATCTTTGCGCTTCAACACTTGCCTCACATTTCTGGGGACTGCCAGAGTGTGTTCGACTGTTGACACTTGATGAAGTTGTAATATTTATTTAGTTTATTATGCCGCCAGTTGTGTTTATTGTCTATGGCTTCTTTACAGATCCGTTGACAGCTCATTTTTTAGTCTATCGCAGAGTTCCGACTGCTTGCATAATTGCTGGAAATGGAAGTATAACAATTTTGATTTGACAATTCACTGGAACATTAACAGGAATTCATTTAATTGAAATTTAAGCTATAAGTCAGATTGAAATTAAAATTTTTTTTGGTTTGCCTGATCATTATTTTAATTTAATAATTTAATTTATTAATTTAGAAGGACAAAGATAGAATAAAATGTCTGTTAAGTATAAAATCAATTATACATAGTCTAGCATAGTTACAAAATATTATTACGAAATAACTGAATAAACGAATATCTATTAATTCCTATATTGACACTCTAAGATTTAAATAATAATACATTGAAGAATTTTTCAAGAAAAATTCGTAACGTAGTTATTCAATAGTCATTTCAAGGACTGAAAATATTGAAGATAATAAATGTCACAATTTGACTGGTCCGCTTTCGAATAATTTCACTGACTGCGAGTATTTTCCTAAGAAAAAGTCACTGTCCAAATGTCAAGTTCCTGAGAAATTCTCCTTATGCTTCAGAAAATCTGAATTTTTTCTTTCTTCTCAGTTAACAAAAACATTTTTATCACTTTAGATGCAAAATCGAACAAAAAATGTGCTGTCAAAATGTATAAAAATGTTACGGAAAAGTGAAAAATCATACACATAAGCGACACAGTCGCACCCTTCAACACAAATACACAATCATTCATACACATAAATGCACACACACACACACGCACACACATACACACACTTACATAAATGCCACGCACACTTTTCATTGTAAAAGCGCGCACACGTGGAAAAATGGCAGCTATGGCAGCTTTAATGCCATTTTTGTGCTCTTTGTTGTTGCCTTTGTTGTTGCCTTTGTTGTTGTTGCTTCTATTGTGGTTGTTGTTGTTATTGTTGTTGGGGTTGTCATGCTATTTTGGCAACATTGTTACGTGTGTCGTCAAAATCGCCTGACTGTCTGTGCCTTCATTCTCCGATTTACCAACACAAACGACGTGTTAAGTAAAAGAAACTGCCATGAAGGGGATTGACTCAGTGAAGGAGCGAGTGGGACTCTGGAGGGAGATCGGAGGGAGTTATGCCTAGGGGCAAAGCCAGGCACACTTGTTTTGTTTGTTGCTTCGCCGGCAATTGTATTAACCTTATCGCCAGGCTGATTTATGTATGCAAATTTCTCTGATTCTCTTGGTTTGCCATCATCGAAAAAGTCGCATTACCAATCAAGGGCAACAAAAGCCATGCTGAAAATTGACTAATGGTCTTGGCTTTCCATTTGCTAAGAGCACACACGAGTAATACAAGATCCAATATGTCTCTGTTTAGGGTTATTAAATGACTGAATTACTTTTTAATTTTAAGCTGTATATTATTTGCATTCGTGCTATAATATTATTATTAATTAAAATCAGTGAAGAAGTAGAATTTATTTATTTTAATGCTTTATATTTATACATTTATTATTTTATTGAATATATTATTTATTATATTATTTATTTTTATAATATTTTCATATATTTATATTAAAAGATTTTTTTTGATTTTACCTTTACTTTTGGTTTTTTGGACATGTGATAATAATTTATTTCTGTATTTTGGAATGTAGTAAATTCTTTTTTATTAAGCAATAAGTAAATACCGATTACTCTGTCGAGTTCAGAGCACCGATTCCAAAAGTATTCTGCGAGTATTGCTATCATATTCAAATAACTATCAACAGTTCTGCCAGCGGGGTACGAAAACAATACAGAGATTATAGAGTATGCCCATAGAAAGACAAAGACTGATAATATGGCAAGGGAGAGGTGGGAGTTGGACAATTTAAGTATAAATTGGACACATTTGGCACTAGCTGCAGTCAGTAAGAAACTGTCATTCATTGTTTAACATGTGTCTTCCTTGATATTTTTTTTAAATACTTTAAAAGTTTCCAAATTCAAGTTGAAAATTTTGCATATGCTTTAAGTAGTAACTATTAAGAGGTTGTTTTTAATATTATGTCAACCTTTTAATTTACTACTGACAGTGTGTGCAATAAATATCCATCAATAAATTGAAAAGTTTCTTATTTGTTTATTCTTTCTGTGATGAAAATGAAACGCTTAAGTAGTTGATACAAGGGCGAGCTCGTTAGTTAATCGCATTGTGCAAACTACTTAAATGGCATATTTTTCCATTCAATGCAGAAATTAAAAATTAAAATTTGCTTAAGAGAGAGGTTGTACTTTAATATAAGAAATTAAACTTAACTTTAATTGTTTAGATATTTTCAATAATAATAAAGCTTCTATAAGTGGAATATCAGGAATTTTACCTCCAACATATACACACAAGTACGCAGACAAAGTCCTGCATACTTTATGCGCTTCTGAAATGTGTAAGAATACCGAAGCTTAAGAAATCTCAGTCCGCTCTCAAGCTCGAAAGAGCACACAGATGAACACTCGAGTTTAATAAAACAAAATCCTGCGGCGATAATTTACAACACGATGCTACGCAGCAAATTGCTTTGATTTAAGCGTGCCAACGTGCCAGGACTCGCACACACACTCACACACACATACTGCAATACACAGCACCGAAAAGGAAATAAAAACAAGCAGTCAACATCGGAACAAGGAAAACCTGCCACAAGATGCTCCCCTGCTCACATCTGCTTCACACTTGAGTGGCAAGCGAAGCCAAAGCCAAAGGCAAAGGCAAACCAATTCAACATCCGTTTGCCGCTAATTCACACACATACACATGTACATACACACATACGCACACACGTAAAGCATCCTGACAGTAAGGATATATGAAATACGCGCAAATAACGTGTTAGGAAAATTGTGTGAAAATTGTTATATATATTATATCCGTACGCTGGAGCGCTTGATATGATTTCTTATGCTCCATTCACTGCAAAAGGTGTTGAACAGTTTGCCATCGTTTAGGGGATCACAGAGGATGAGGATGCGGATGCGGATGCGATGGTGGCGGATGTTGTTGCTGCGGATGCGAATATATGTGAAGCTGTAGTTTTATGAGGTGTCATTTGAATAATTTGCAGTGCACAGCGATTTTGGTGCGCGTCATCTTGGATTTTGTTATTAATCACCAATATTCATAATTGTACAATCATTTATTAATATATTAAATTTACGGATTTTGTAATTATAACAAAGTATTTTACATATTATATTTACTCGTTTCGAATATAGTTTCAATAATAATTTCTTTATATTTCAATATATACAGCTCAATATATTTAATTTTAATAAGTGCTTTGTTACTTAAGACTATGTCTGAGAACATGTTTAAATTAGTCAAAAGAATTTTTGGACTCCCCTGGGTTAAGTTGAATTAATTATAGCTTCTATATCTTTTCAGTTACAATTGAGATTGTTTTTAATATAATTTAACTCAAATTTTACATTCTTAAAATTCTAATAATTTTATTTCTATTCTCTGTCGACTAATTTTAATCGACGTTAAATAAAAAAATTAATAAAAAAATATATAAAAAGTTGAGCAATCGTAGCCACATCTTCAAAATATTAGTGAAGGGAAAAGAGTTATAGACAGTCAAACAAACTTAAATAAGATAAATTTCAACAATTCATATTGTAAAGAATTCCAGAGGATAATGAAGCTCTTATGGTCCACTTTGTGATTTCATTTAAAGCTCACTATAAACACATTTATTTAGTTGTTTTTACTACGCATTTGACCCTGTTAGTTACATCATAGCCGAGCACATCCATTACCATACTGGTACCATAAGTACGTGTACTAGAGTGCATCGATTTTTTTCACCAAAAATGGTAACCCATTTTCGTAATCTGTGGTCAATTCTAAGATGTTTTCACAAAGAAACCATAGTTCTAAAATGAATTCCTGGTCCGCGCTTTTTGAGTTGAAAACTTCACTTTTTTGAACAATTATATCTCGGGTGTTTATGGACCGATCCTGACAAATTTGGTGTCAGTACTCGAGTTAGGACCAGGACTTTCAAAATTTCACAGAACCAAAGGACGAAATGTCCTTTAACATCATTTTCATCCTTGGAACGGCGATTTCGCGATTCGTCTCTATCTTAAAAAATTAGTCCGAATTAAAGCTATTTTTTGGCACAAAATAAAATTTTTTTTTTTTAACCTGTAATTTTTATTAAAAGAAAATGTAAAACCTATTTTAATACAGTTTTAAAGCAATTTTAATAAAATATGTGTTACATTTTCTGTTAACAAAAAATACAGGTTCAGGGAAAATAAAATTTTTTTTGCCAAAAAATAGCTTTAATTCTGACTAATTTATTGGTATAGAGGCGAACCGCGAAATCGTCGTTCCAAGGATGAAAATTATGTTTAAAGGACATTTCGTCCTTTTTTCTGTTGAATTTTTGAAAGTCCTGGTCCTAACAAGAGTATTGACACCAAGTTTGTCAGAATCGGACCATAAACAATCAAGATATAATTGTTCAAAAAAGTGAATTTTTCAACTCAAAAAGCGCGGACCAGGAATTCATTTTAGAACTATGGTTTCTTTGTGAAAACATCTTAGAATTGACCGCAGATTACGAAAATGGGTTACCATTTTTTCATTTTTTCGGGCCCATACAATTCGATGCACTCTAACGTGTACAGTGGGGTAGTCAGTAATTTGCCACGTCGGAATTTGTTGCCACGCCACGATGACTGTGCGTACAAATGTTTAGCACTTGTTTAACTCATTTGTAAAGAGAAATAATTGCAATTAGTGGAACAGGAGCAGACAGAGAGACAGGGAGAAGGAGGAAGAGGAGGGGATGGGAAACTAGCCCCGTCACGAACTGAAACCCAAACACATTGCTGTCATTGTTGTGAGCACGTGACAGATTTATCCAGCAAGTTAAATGCGATGCGAGTATAAGTGCTAAACAAATGCTGAGTATGAGTTCAGTCATCGCCATTAAATGAAAATTTATTTAATTGCCAACATACGAGTAGACAGTTTTCAGTTTTCAGTCCGCAGTCTTTAAGATTGAGGAACATTTGGTAGCTGTTTGCACCTTGCAACACTCGCCGCCAGGTAATGCCAAAAATGTCTGTAAAGTTGCACGTGACTTTGCTGCAAGTTGCAATATTTGCAGCTAAGCTGCGAGCTCTGCTCTGAGCCTGACAACAGACCGTGGCCAACTTGAAATCAAAACTAAAAATTCTGAAAGTCACATAGCACAAAGTTTGGCACAGTGCTCTCGCACAGGTCGATGGTAGATTGGTTTGCATGTATCTGTGAGATACGTTCCGTGGCAAACTCTGTAAAAGTCACTCACTGTTTACCTAAATGATTTTACAGTTTTTTATTTGCTTTGCTTTTGTTGGCAAACTTTTTCTTTATACTTTTTGGCATAAAAACTAATATTGTGCCAGCCAGTTTATTGGAATTCAACGGGCAAAAAAGGGCAAAAAAAGAACTTTTAGCAGGTAACACTCGTATCTTGTAGTTTTATGGAGTCGAAGTCGGAGTTGGCCATGGAAAAGTTTTTGTGCGCATGGAAATCGCAGCTGAAATGTCGTAAAATCAACGCAACGCAGAATGACGTTAAATTTGTGATTTTCTCTCACTCTGTAACTGAAAACTTCTCAAAAGGATTTTGGTCTTGCGGTTAGTTTTCGCCATTTTCCGGCCAGGACAAAAACATTTCACATTCATCTGCTTTCTGCAAGTAAGTATTTGGACTCGGAATCAGCTTCATATTCGTTGTCGTATTCGAATTCGAATTCTGCGTATCCGTATCCGTAACCGCAATCGCATCCACATCCTGTCGCCTTTGCCTTCTACGTGTTCCGCATTTGCAATGCACGACACGTTGTCCTTGGTTATTGGTCCGATTTCTGCTTTCTGCTCCGTCTCCCTCTTCCTATCGATACCTAACTATTTCATGGGTCCGCTTCGATGGCTCTAATTAATGCTTAAATTGCGACTTTTATTATTCACCGAATTTGTGGCAAATCTGCTGACCATAAAAACTCCGGCAATGCCTTTCAAAAGATTTTGTTGTGCATATTTAATGTGGAATGTGAAATCTTTGATACTCGTCATGGATTATAAATTTAAGAGCCAAAATGTTTTAGATGTAGATCATAATGTTGTCATGTATTGTTCTAAACACAAATGCTGTTGTAGATATTGATCTGATTGAGTTTCTCCTTAGTTTAATTATTGGATCAATTTAACTATTAGCATTTACCTTTTATCTTTTCAGCTATTAATTTAAAACTGTATGTACATAATATAATTTGTTTCTTAATTTTATGTAATTTTCTAATTGCATACTTTCGAGTGACTTTTGTTCCATGTTTATTAAATGAATAAATAAATTCATAGCTCTTTAAAAAGCTTCAAATTCCTCCCTTCGTTTAAACTCTCTCAGACAAGAATTATCGTTGCATATTTTGGTTAAAATATTTTGACATTAAAATGATCAGAGCTATGCAAATTCCATCAGGTAATGAGCTCTGAGCTTTTACGGTGTCTTCCTTTGGAGGAATTTCTTGCGAAGCTGCAGCTTAACTTCGAGTCATGTTCCCTTCTCAGTAATAAGACACAACAATTGCCATTGAAATGACCGAAAACAGTTGAAAACCTTATGCAATCATCTAACCAGTCCTTTTTGGAACCGTGTGGGCTTCTTTAGAAACTGAAGGACAATATATGGGGAAAGACAATGCACCGATCCATATACAAAGGTGCTTAAAATGCAGTCCAATTAACCTTTTCTAAGTTGCATTTGTTTTTAACTTTTTACCTTATATTCTTCATACTAAATGTTTTACAATTTAAAATTAAAAAAATCCAATAAATATTTTGGTTCACCTTAATTTTAAGAGTACATGATTCTTTTATGGTTTCTTTACCATTACTACTATTAATTCATCAAATTTTAAAATGAAACAAAGTCAATAGCGTTTGTTGCCAATTGTGACTCACAATTCTTTTAGAGTGATCTTTAAAATTTATAGCCTAAGTAAACAATTAGATTGAATTAGTTGCAACGTAAATAAAGCTTTAGTTTGTTGGGGAAATAAATAAAGATTTTGTGTGAACTTGCGACTTGTCTCAGTGTCAGACAAATCGACAGCAAATTGCAGCTTGTTAGCTGAACGTTCGCCGGTTGCAACAGCTTTTCCGGAATCCATTTCATTCAGTCAAATTTTCATCTGGCAAATCTGTTTTCAGTGTGTGGAGGGAGGAAGGGAGGGTCTTTCGAGTGGCTGGTGTACTATCAAAAGGAAACGATTTCAAGTGCCTCAATCAAGTGAAACTTGCAATATAAATTCAAACATTTTCAATTCAATGCATTTTTGTGGTTGTTACCAGTCAAGCGTTGGCAATGCTATGAATATTCCTGAAATTCCCGACCTTTTGTAAATACAAACCTGCACCGCAATGAAGTATCCTTTTCTGCTGACTAACAGCTACCTGGTTCTGGTCCTGGTCCTGGTCCTCGTCCTGACCTGGCCCACCAGCTCCTCCGTCAAATTGCAGCGTTTCAATCAAATGTTGCCCGACACGAACTTACCTTTACCATTGCATTTGTTGTTGTTGTTTCTATTGTTGTTGTTGTTGTTGTTGCTATTGTTGTAACATTTACGTAGCACGTAAATTGCAATTCTGAGGCAGACGGCATTCTGAGGCAGCAGAGGCAACAGGAGCAGCATCAACAAGCCAAATCCTAGTCGCGGTCAAGAGCAATAAATTGGATTGTGGCTTCAATGCTGCCCCCCTCCTTTTTCTTTCTCTCTCTCTCTCTCTCTCTCAAGAAAACAAATTTATTATTATTCGTTTTGACTGCAGACAATTACAATGCAGTTAATTTAATTATGTTTAACCAGCGATTCGATGAATCAACATTTCTGTCTGCGGTTGAGCAAAATTTTCAGCCAAAGTTGAAGACTTGTTCTTAGCATGCATAGGATTATAGTTAACGGAAATTGGCAATTATAAAAATAATAAATAATCTTATCCTAATATATTTATCAATATTTTTAATGGCCACTGGTTGCTGGTTTAGTTTAGAAAGCTAAAATTTTCAGTGGTTAGTGGTTAGAGTCGCCGACCTATCACATAAGTAGAACTTCCTGTTTGAAAAAAGCTGGGTTCGATTCCCCCCGTCAATATAGTCAAGCATGTGTTTTTAAATTCTTCGGAATGAAACGCAAATATAAATTACTTCCCGTCATATAAAAAAAAAAAAAAAATCAATTTGAATCAATTGAAAGTTTCAATTGTCAGCTAGTATTTTTTGGTATTTTTATTAATTCTAGTATTTTTAGTTTCAATTGGTATTTGGTTAGCCAATAATTACAACACATACAACTGCAACAGAATATAGAAGAAAAAATTAAAAATAGTAATAGAAAATTATCGGATCCTTAATATTCGTCTTTGAAGGACATGTGATGTATTAAATGAAAGGTCTTGAGTCATTGATCAAGAATAATTTTTGTAATACACCACTTGGTTCAAAAGATATTCAACTTAACTTTTATTTTTTGATTATTTTAATAAAAGTTGAGAAATAACTCTTATTTTTAACTTTTAAAATAAAAATTAGTAATAACTCTTTTTTTTATTTTTATTGAAAAAATCAGAAATAAGTGTTATCTCTCAACTGTTATTAAAAAATGAAATTTAACGATTATTTTTAACTTTTTAAATAAAAATTAAAAATAATTGTTATTTCGTAACCTTATAATAAAAATTCCTAAATAATTGATAATTTTATTTTTATTTTTTTTTTTACAAATTTATATTTTTTCAGTTGTAACATTTATTTTTTAATATTTGTTCAAAATTTAACTTTAAATTTGTTTCTTAGGCGTTTAGATTTTTATGAACGAATTATTTGTATAAATTGAATTAAATATTATTATTATCAAAATACCTTAAAATTCCGACAACTCTAGTATTGAGAAACTCAAGCAGAGTATTTTGCTCAGCAGCAACATGATTCATTGTAATTCGTTCTCCACAAACAAATAATCTCGAACTAATACATCATTATCAGTAAAGTCAACTAACTATCTGCCTATTTGACCCTAATGGGAATTCCTCTCTTAGTTTTGCGTGCGTGCTTGCCTTGTGACCTTCGACCTCGACTCACCGCCACCTCGAGCATCGTGAGCTGATTCGTTCCTCCTGCTCCGTTGGCTGCCACAACTTGAGTTAATTTAATAAATCTTGAACAACTGAATAAGCTTTAAATTAATGACCCTCTAAAGTTCATATAAATTATTACGTTATCTTGAGAGTGTGCGCTCGTTGGCAACGCAGAGAAAGCGAGAGAGAGAAGAAGTCAAAGTAAAGCTGATTCCCTTCCCCTGCATCATCCTCTGTCTCTTTCTCACACACCCACAGTTGGCAACCAAGTGGCAGCTGCCACGTGTGCCACATTATGCCAACATATGCCACACCCACCATTCTTGCCAAATGATTTCTCATTTTCAATGCCACAGCAACAACAACAGCAACAACAACAGGATGAAAAGCCAGCAACATATTTTTATGCTTTTTCCGAAATCAAATTTGTATCAATTACAATTGCATTAACATATAATTTGTGCGTCTCTCGAATTTCCCAGCAGATGTTGGCCTGAAACGAGCATTTAAACGCTTACCAAAACAGCTGAGTTGAGCTTTAACATTCCCAAATACACAGTCATAAGTGAGTTTCATTTACCATGGAAGAAAACAAAAGGATAAGTCAATAGGTTAAATATGCTTTAATTAGAACAAGTTACTTGATACTAGATATTTAACTGTTGACTATTTTTACGCCTTTTTAAATTGATACACAAATAACATATGACATAAGCAATAATAGATTTTCGTGTTTAAAATAAAATAATAATGATCAAATCTGCTTTGAATTTTAATGATTTCTTTATTCATATTAAAGGAGCGCTTATACAAAATAAGCTGTGAGGGACGTAAGTGAAAATCAGCTTCATATTTTAACCCATACCTGTTAAATAATGATTAGTAATCATAATCATTAGTATTTAGATTATTTTTGTTTAAAAGTCGAACTAATGATTAAATTACTATTATTTTGGGTTTTGCCCAATTATTTAATGATTACAATTAGAAAAAATCAAAATAAAATCTAAAATTATTACAATTATTCAAAATAATCAGAAAAAATTAAATATAATCAAAAATAATCTTTCTGAGTATTTCGGATTATTTTTTCTGATTATTTTAGATTTTTTTAGATTATTTATGACTATTTGGTAAGAAACCAAAATATTTTGAATTTTCATAATCAAAGTAGCCAAAATTATCAGAAAAAATCAGAAATAATCCGAAATACTCAGATTTTTGATTTTTTCTGATTATTTTGAATAATTGTAATAATTTTAGATTTTTTTTTGGATTTTTTCTAATCGTAATCATTAAATAATCACAAATTTTTCAACAGTGAATTACATAATCACTACGATTATTTCTAAAAAATAATTTAATTGATTAGTAATTCTAATCGAAATTTAACAGGTGTGTTTTAATCACAACTTAAACTGTTTCATTTATGTAGTACGTATGTACATATATGTACCATAAGTACATAGTATACCTTTTATATATTTTAAATTCATAATTTAAAAATTTCTTATCAATTTAATAAGTTCATGTTTCTTAATAGGCATCACATTAATAAATTCAATTTAGCTATCAATCTGTATCATAAACTCGAAATAACACGATGTCTTTAACCTTTAACAAATTAACAAATTTAACCCCTTGGGTATATGTCAAAACTTCTCGCCAACTGCGGGACAATATCAACAAAGGGGACTCCCAGTGTTCTACATGCAAACATATGCACATGTGTGTAATAATATGTATTAGTGTGAGTGGGTGTGTGTGTGTGTGAGTGTGTGAGTGTGTGAGTGTGTGCTCAACATCAACTGAAAAGCCCCAAGTAGATTACTAACCAAACAAGGGCTACAAAGTTGCCATTGTAGTTGTCGTCTTGGCCTTGCCCTGGTCGAAAGCCAAGCCAAGCCAACTATGGATAATGACGATGATGATGATGATGATGATGATGGGGATAATAATGACGTTGTTCCGACCCAATTTCCATATGCAGCAGTCGGCCGACGCGTCGGTTTTTGGCTTAACTAGCCAAACTTGTGAGAAGTTTGCGTGCCAAGTTGGCATAACAGCAAGTCAAACAAACGAAAGCTAAGACCGGAGAACGGAGACCACACACGGATAGAGCAGAGAGTGTACAGTGTGCACCTACAGATTCAGACCCAGATGCAGCACGGGATTCCAGAGATCTCAAATCCCACGTCGAGATGGCAACCGACTTCCACTGCGGTTACGGGCCAAACAAATTGAAACTTGGCTACCGCAAACAGAAGGAAGTGCTCTGGCGGGGACGGGGGCGGGGACACGCCCCAACAGCTAATAATATTGAATAAAATTGAATTTGCCGCCTTTAGAATTGTTGTAAAATTATTAAGCATGGCCCTGGGTCTTGGTCTTGGTTTTGGCAACAATTCCGTTTGCGGTGTCGTGCCAAGTTTGCCGAGGATTTGCTTTCGAACTGCCGCATAGATAATTCAATTAAACTCTTTGCCAAAACGAACGAACATTTTCAGCATTTTGAGGAAATGGGCAAATTGTAATAGTTTTGCAATTATGCGGCAATTGCAAAATGCCGAGATAATGGCTTAACTTCAGCCTCAATGCGATGTGGTTTGCCAATTGAAATTGCACAGTACATTTTTAAGTAGATCAAAGTACATGTGTTTGTATTTGGAGATGCCAAAATGAGACTTATGCTCATATTAACATTTGAATAATATCACGCTTGAACAGAAACCACTTTCATTTATCATGAAAATGAAAATTAATTTTAGAGTTGTATTAGACCTTGGCTTCATATTTTACTATTCAATGCGACCTCCCATACAGAACAGCAAATGCAGGTTATCAAGCAAATAAATAGAGTATTAAATATACTAATTAATATATAAATATACTTTACGGTATACTTTACTTTAATAAATTAAATAAACGTTTACTTATTCAATAAAAAATATATATGAAAATAAAAATACAGTCAAATTGGTTGAATTTCATAAAAATAAATAAGGTGCGTTTCATAATCATAAGACACCCCATTTTTTGTTAATATTTCAGAAAATACATTTTTTTTCGAAGTTGTTTTTTTATATAATATTCTTAGCAATAAAACCAACAAGTTTTAGTAGAATTTAGGATGGTTAGTTTATGCAAATAATATTAATTAAGGAAAAAGTAATATTTGGGCGTTTCATAAATATAAGACACTTTTCAAAAATGATTTAACAAATTGATTCATCGGCAATTCTTTGGGATAATGTGCAGAAATTAAACTTTTTTATAGTCAATGGGATCACCCCAACCTTTAGCAATACAAAAAAATTTGTTTTTCATCGATTCGTATAACTTTCTAAAAAGATTGGGATCCAGCTTACCCCATTCGGTCATAGTTGCCGTCTAAGGTTCGTCAATAGCGTTAAATTTTCGTTTTTTCATCGTTATCCCGTCTTACTTATGTACTCCAAACATTTTTAATGGGATTTACATCCGGGGAACATGCCTGGCAGTTCACTGTTTGGATTGAGCAATCAGTTAATAAGCGTTTTTTCCTCTGCTAACATGAATGCGAGCGTTGTTTTGTTGAAAAACAAGAGGAACTCCACTGTTTGCTTCAATATAAGGAAGGAGACTGCTTTCTAATGCACGAATGTACTTCTTGCTCTTCATTCGAGATGATATAAACCGTAAATCCAACATAGCTTTCGATGTAAAAGCACTGTTCACCATAACAGAACCGCCACCCATATTTCGTTTAGAAAAGTAAATTGGATCCTTTTGAAAATCGCTCCAATAGAATAGCGAGTCATCAGGACCATCAAGATTCTTCTTTTTTTCATCAGAAAAAATAATTTGGAAAAGAAAAATTGTAAATCAGAGGGTTTTAAGGACCAGATTTATGTCTTGATGTGTTCCTGTGGGTAGAAAGATGATCTTCCTCAAATTAACGCCGCGCCTGCTTGTGACGTGGCATAAGATGTATTTCTTTCAACATTTTCGAGAACTTAGTATCCTTTCTCAGCTGTAGGGTGCAAAAAATCGTGGTTTTTCATGCTTTCTTGCCCACAGACGCGGCCAAACTGGAGCAAGAAACGGGTGACTTTGACCTTTACCAATAATCTTTCAGAGACTTAACGTAAAAAGCACAATTGTTTTTTACCAGTTATCTTCAAATTAACGAAAATTATATGAATTCTATAAAAAAAATCGGACTACGCATCGAATTCTCTTAATTTTTCGCGAAATTAGAGATAATGATATGTAAAGGTCATTCGAGGTCAAAATTTTTCCCTAATCTTCACTCTACAATATTATACCTCGCGGCATATTTGTTAAAATGGATTAGATTATCAATAAAACATCAAACAAAATCGCACTCATTACATTTTAGTTCACTAAACTCAATTTTTCAACAACTGTCTTATCATTATGAAACGGCAAAAATTTAAGGAAAACAGAGCATGTCATGCAAAAGATAACGGTTCTTCTGAATGCATGAGAACTGGCGCCAATCACGGTTCTTTACAGATAGCCAATTAATATTAGATCATATATTTATAAGAAACCATTTATTTAAATGCTTTCTTTAATTTTGGTTGAAGTTTAAATTTGCTATTTCAAAGTGTCTTATGAATATGAAACGCACCTTATAACTAATTTGATCTAAAATATATAAATATTTGTAACATATATTTTATTTCATACGTATCCAAATATGTTATTGAGTTGAAAATTAAAAGCTGCCAACATCCAAATAACTCACAACAGCCTTTTATGCCTGTGTAACAGTGGTAATTTTTATCACATTATGGCTCTTGTATAGTTATGAATTGTGAGTAAGCTCTGGCAAAATTCGAAGATAGCTGCTTATTCGATGTTCGATTTGAATTAAATTGAGAATTTGAATTTCCCCAGCTGTGGCAACACGATTTCGCCACAATGTAAATATCCAGCTATAAATCCGCAAATCAAATGCAATCAATTCAAATTTCACACTTCAATATTCATTAGAAATTTATTTTGCATTTCACGACAGTGGAAACCCTGTCTCTGTCTCTGTCTGAAGGACCCGCAGCAGCTCAGCATGAGGAGAATCGATTGCAGTGGGTTTTATAAGGCAAGGCGAGCTGGCAAGGATCCAGGACTTTTTTGAAATGCTCAATCCAGCACCGGTTGGCCAACAACAACAGTAACAGAACGAACATAAAAAATTGCAAATTTCGCAGAAAATTAGCTGCCAATTGTTTTCAATACCGCCAACAAGTTTGCTGCAACACTTCAGATAAATGGCAAACGGAAATTGTGCAAAGCCAAGCGAGAAATTTGTAAATTGCCGAAAGCTGCAGTTGCTATTGCAGCTGTTGCTGGCTGCAAACTGAAGTTGAAGAGAACGACCTTAATAAAACTGGCAACAGTTAATTTATCTACAATTTATAACAATTAAATATGGCTAAGCAGCTGTGCGACCAACAGACGGCGAAACAGGGAAACCAACTGCGACACACGCGGCGTATGCGCAACGAAAAAAGCTGTGGCTAATGGCAAAAGGTGTGTTTGTCTTCTGCACATAACTTAATTATGCAGAAGTGTAAACGTTGGCAAGAGCCTGGCTGGCATACACAACACACATAGGGGTCTCAGTCTGCGACTTTGCTGGCGCAACTCGGCAGACAATGCGCCGCTTGAAGTCTTTTCATAAGCTCAAAGTTCATAATAGGATTTAGTTGCCTCCTCGTCATGATGATGATGCATGTGCCGACCCGGCAGCAACAGCAACAGCAGCAGTTGTTGTTGTTGTTGTTGTTGTTGATGTTAATGTTGCTGGAGTTTTTCTGACACACGACAAACAGTGGAATAAATTGACAAACTTGCAGTATTTTTATTTGTAATTCATTTCATTTAATTTCAGTTATCTTAAGCTTGACAATTATTATATATTAAGTATATTATTATGAGCTTAGTTACATTTATTAATTTTTTATTAAGTATTTAAGTTTTAAGTTTATTCCACTGTGCTATTTTCTGACTTGATTAAGTCCACACACCACATGTTGTCCGAGGAGGAACCAACTGGACATGTTGTTTAGCAGTGTATTTTTCCCTTTCATGGGGTATACAAATTTTTACAACTTGGGATTTGTAAATGTAAAAAATTTAGATGATTTAATTCAGCTCAGAGTGTCCTCTTTAGAAACGAAAGCGACTAATTATATAAAATTTAAAAACACAGATCCCACATTCGATTTCAGGTATTATATTCGATTTAAGGTCTATTTTGATCACATTTTAAGTAAAGTGTAAATACAAGTTTTTTCGGCATTGTTTAAGACAGCGGTGGGCACGCAGTGGCTCCGGGAGCAGCGTTTGCTCCCAACATAGGTAGACTCTAATATGGTTGTTGTTGTTGAAGTGCCCCCGAATTCAAATTTCGGGACCACCGCTGGATTGAGATGATTAGAGAAAAAACTGACAAATACTTACATATGTAAACATCCAATTATTGCAATACCATTGCCCTAGATCTAATTCCGCAGAGTATCAAAAATTCGATTTCTTGAAGCTGTTGAAATTCTCTCTGGGCTCCTTTTGCTTTTAATGCAGTCGCTACTTTCGCTGACAGATAAATTATGCACATAAGACTGAAAGAAAAATGCAGGTCGAGTAGAGTCGAGGACTGTAGTTGGGATAGATGAAAAATCTGTCGACTCTTGCTCCAAAAACTGAACTGAAACTGGTCGGACTCTGTGTGTCTGCCTGTATCTTATAATTCTTGTATGAAAATAATAGCTAGACTAAATGTTAGCATGTGATAATGGAAATTCATGTGCCACAGACACGACACTCAGTCTCTGCAAAAAAAGGACAGTAAATTAAAGACAGGAGAGAAACCAAAGTATCTGCAGGTCATGCATTTTTAAGCAATTGCCACATTTGGTAGCTGTGTTGCCCACAGAAACCTTAACCCGGATGTCAGTCAAGTCAACGCCTCAGCTAAAACGAGGCCTCAGTCGGAGGATAGCAATTTTGGTACTCACTGCGTAATGTATTGATAAACATTAAAAGCCAATCAGCGTAATGGCTTGTGAAGTGAAGTCTCTCGTCTCTTCTCACTCTTCTCACACTTCTCACTTCTCTCCATTGCACACTTCATTTTCAACAGCTCATAAAATTGCAATTGACTTTGAGCTCTGCTTGTGCATGAACATATATATTAGATCAATTTATCTGCTCGTATATATAATGACACAATGTCTGTATACATATTTCTGTCCATTAGTGTCTCTGTGTTGGTTCAGAAAATGGCGCAGTCACATATGCGCTTAATTAAGTGTATAAATTGATATTTTGGTGCAAGTTTATGACTGCATTGCAGTCGTGTCCTGATTATGTCGCATTTCCTGGATTATATACTCCTTTTGCTTATGTTCGTGGTAAACACTTACTTCAGTCATCTTCTAATTAAGTCCCACATCCATATTTAATAGCTTGCACTGTGGTTTTCACGGGAAAACTTCTCACTTCGGAGTATTTACATTCAAAATTCATGAAGTCTTTGAGTTCGGTCGCAAGATTTACTTCCAATTACATACTTTAGTTGAATGTTGTATAATTAGCATACGTAGCGACTCAAATTAGCATGAAATGTTCAAAATAGATAAATGTGTAATACATAGAATGTTGCAATAAAACGATTTAAAAATATTTATTTTAAAATAAGCATAACTATCCATTTTATTTCCCTAATCTATTTGTATCACTTGCTTCCACTTTTTAATTTATAATGAAATAATTTTAAATATTGATCAGAAGATTGATTGATGTATCTATACTTTAATGGCAGCAGTTTCTTTTTACAATCCACAATATTTTTCTATTCATCAAACCAACTTTTTCATAATACTCTCAAAAAAAGGCTGCCTTAAAAGAAGCGCAAAACTTTTGACGAGCACAAGTCAGCTTGAAGTGTAAGTGTAGTGTAAAGAAAACCTTGTGAAATTTCCCACTTGAGTTGCACTCAGTTCGGGAAAACTTGTAAAACAATACTCATTAAACAACATATTAATTTCAGAGACTCGTTGCGAACATTTTGCGGTACATCAACTTTGATGAAAGTTCGTTTAAAACAATTAGAGATCTCTCAGTGGCGCACTCGAGGGAAATTATGGCAAGTAAAAGTCGAGAATGAAAAATGCAGAGCAAGTTTGGCCAACTGGCACTAATAAGCGCTAATTTTGTTAGCCCAGAAACAGGAAAAGAACTGGGAGCAGAAAGAGAGAAAGAGAGGAAGAGAGATGGAGATGGAATAGCAGACATTTCTGGCATGCCAAATACTTTGACTGGCTGAATGACTGACTGACTGACTGATGCGACTGATGGACACTTGCGAGGACTTTGGAGGCGCTGTCCGAGCGATTTAATAAAGTCAGTGCAATGCTCAGACACTAATTCCATTCATTAAAAAACTTTTCATATGCCAATTTCTGCTGTTCTCTTACCATTATGCAGTTATGCTTCCTATCGCTCCCTTTGGTCCTGCCATCCTGCCTGTGACAAGCCTCGATCTCCTTTTTTTTGTTTTGTTGAAAACAAGGAGGGAAAAAATAAAATATGATTACTTACTGCTGCTGTGCACCATCAGTCACATAATGAAGTTGCAGCTGCTGGGAAATATTCGTAACTTCGTAACTTTCGAGTTTATGGCTTGTCCGAGCCATAAAGAGGACTCCACTGGCCAGGCTGACGGCTCCTGCTGCTTCCCCAGCTGCTTCTCCTGCTGAGGCAACCAGTTCGTGGACCAGTGGCGAGCAAATTAATTAAATTTCCTTTAAGCTGCGTGGCATGCTAAACATTTGGTTTCTCATCAGCTCCTTGTTGCCAAAGTGTTGGTCAATTAGCGAAAATTGCTGGCGAGAACTTGACATCAATGATTATAATTCATGGCCGAAAGTCTTGGGGAAAGTATGAAACTATTATAGTATAAATCCAAAAACACACGGGCCAAGAATGTAGTTTAAAACTATTTCTAAAAATAGAATTAATAATTAGATTGAGTTAATAACTCTAGAAATGGGAACAAATTATATTTGCATTATATATTACCTTAGATATAATTAATAATTAACTGCATTCAATGAAATTTAATTTAATGAAATACTAACAAGAATTAAGCTAAGTAAATACTAATTAATATTTTTATTATAGTTTATTTTGAAAATCGCTGAACAGGAAAATTTTGAACAGGAAAAAGATCATAGTTTTAAAAGAATAAATGGCAAATGAAAGTTGAAACATTTGCGGAAAGATTGACAAGGCCACGGGAGTGCATAAAAATCGTCGCAGGACATCGAGGCTCCTATGGCGAGGAGACAGCACACAAGCATCCAGGACTCGAAGTCCAACTCGACGGGGAGCCAGAGCATGAAGTGGCATTGAGAGCAAGAAGCATCAGGCAAGCCACAACGGAAATCGACGAGCAATAAATTTAAATTTATGTTGCCATTTAAAATGGCATAAAAAATTACTATAAATTTATAACCCGGGCAACCACAAAATGTGGTCAGCCAGACAATAAAAGTGCGGCAGATACGACGAGAAAAGTGCGAGAGAAAAACACAAAAAACTATCCGAATCGAGTGAATAAATAAATCAATTTAGACATGAAGGATGAAACATAAAAAAGTAACAGCACTAGTCGAAAAAGTATTTGGGGCATTTAATTCTCGCAGGCTGTCAATTCAATTGAACTTCATTTTGTTTTCTTCTTTTTTTGTGCAGGAAAATGAGAACCTTACGAAATGAAATTAGAACAATTGAATTGTAAATATCAGAGCGCAGCATAAAGAATAGGAAAAACTGTGAAAAGGCATAAGAGAATGGGATGATAACGACAGGGACAGCGACAGCAACTTTGACCAAATTGCAAATGTTTGTCACGTATTTTACAAATTCACTGCGACGACAACCGTGTCTTGGTCGCCATGTATCTATGTATCTGTATCTGTATCTATGCCCGAAAGACGTGCATGTGCGAGTATCTGTAACTCTAGAGTTGCCCCAAACACTGGGATATGAACAACGTGGGTGGGATACGAGAATTGTGACTAGTGTGTCGCCAGTTCCATCGATTGTTCATTGATATCCTTTGCTGGCTTTTGGGATAGAGTCGGGGTGTTGGGTGTTTTGAGGTGTGTCTACTACGGATAGCATTGAAAAACCGGTATTATTATGTAGCGCGTGTCTTTATGTTTGGCTGGTTAAGCCACAGAGCATTTGGCTATGACATTTTTGTGGCCGTAAAACAAACCAAATTGTAGTTGGGAATGCAACTTTAAATCGGACTCGATAAAAGCAATTGTCAAAATTGCAAGAGAAAGTATTCTAGCAAAATTGTAAATTTATTTTCGTTTCATTTGTGAGTGAAATATCAAGTATACGCAAAAGCAAAAAGAAAAACTAAAACCCTTAGAATTTAGTATTTTAAAAATATAAATTTTTAAAATTGATTGTAACTTTAAATCGGATTTGATTAAAGCAATTGTCAAAATTGCAAGAGAAAGTATCCGGGGAAATAGGCAAAGTAGATTTTTTTTATCTGATTTGTTTCATTTGTCTGTGAAATATCATTACATTTTTGTATTTTATTGCCTACGAAAAATTTAACAAATGGGAAACTCTTGGGTGCCACTGTTGTAACTTTAAGTAGCAACAGATTGTTAAAAAGTACGATTTACATATCAACTGTCAATGGCAGCTTTGTGCACTCGACATTAAGTATACGCCCCGAATATCAACAGCTGAGATATCTGCAACAGAAATGTTAAGGCCCAAGCAACAATAAAAATTGCCAAGCACCGTTCAACAACAACAACAACAATAACAGCATACCATAATAAAAGCAGAAAGAGTACACTCTTCTGTATGCACGGCCAGGACATATGATGAGTATTCCATGTGATTCAATGAATGGGCTTAAAACCGTATGAAAAAGCGCTCGAAGTGTGTGTGGGTGTGTGTGTGTGTGTGTGTATTCTGGCCAAGTGCATTATTGAGTTAACTCGCTTATTTCATTGCAGCTGCAAAAAGTTGCGCATTGTGCGCGTTTAAACGTAATGCGAGGTTAAACTCCCACCTGCGGATGAGCTTAATGCGCTTACACGACGCTTACACACACACACACACACACACACACACACAGACACACACACAACACTCGCAGTTTCAACTTCAATTTGAGTCCCAGTCATGGTTGATGTCGAGTTCTCTGTTCTTAAGTGCTGAGGTGACTTAAGTTACGCAAAAGCTGTTAAGGTATTTATGGCCACCGTGAGCCAGATGGCGAGAGGTGTGCCCAGCCAAGGCGAGCCAACATCCGGCCCGGCCAGCTACACTTATTGTGTCTTTTTGGCCAGACACTAGCCTGGGGCTGCTGCCCTCACTGCACAGTTGATGTTTTGCAGTTTCGAGTTGTGTTAGTTTTCACTTGCTTACCGAACTGTGCTTAGTCAGCTCAGAGTTGCATCCGAAAATAAAAATCTAACATGTAGGACATAGATAAACAGGGACTGGCCTATCAGAATCATAACTTATTTGCTGTGTGCAAAAGGCGAAAAGAAGTAAAGATATCTCAACAAATCCTGGTGCTCACATATCAAATAGTATGTTAAACCACACCTCTTAAATTTCGATTACAATTACTAATCAATTAGATTATTTTTGGAAATAATCGATGTGACCATATAATTCACTGTTGAAAAATTTGTGATTTTGTAATGATTACGATTACAAAAAATCAGAAATAATCTAAATTAATTGCAATTATTCAAAAATTATCAGAAAAAAAAATTAAAAATAATCAAAAATAATCTTTCTGATTATTTCGGATTATTTTTGATTTTTTCTGATTATTTCTGATTTTGATTGTAAAAATTTAAAATAATTAGATTTTTACTAAATAGTCATAAAAAATCAGAAATAATCAAAAATAATCCGAAATAATCAGAAAGATTATTTTTGATTTTTTCTGACTATTTTTGAATAATTGTAATAATTTTAGATTATTTTTAGATTTTTTGTAATCGTCATCATTAAATAATTGGGCAAAACCAAAAATAATCGTAATTTAATCATTAGTTTGACTTTTAAACAAAAATAATCTAATTACTAATGATTATGATAACTTATAATTATTTAACAGGTATAGGTAAGCAATATAGTTGGTCAGAGAGAAACTTAAAGTTTTTAAAGTAGATAAGTATTATTTAAATAAAATACATAATATTTTGTTTAAATTCGTTGCTTTGATGTGACTCTTATTTGGCGATAAGTTGACAATCTTTATTTTTAAATAACATTTTTTACGTCTCTGGGATTTTCTAGTATTTAATTGAGAGTAAAAGAAAACAAATATTCTACAATTAGTTAGAAATGTAAGTTAACAAATAAATATGCGACACTTTTTTCACATTCCGCACAAGGTTCAGCTACTCTTTTATTTAACAGCCCAGTCTAATTCGATTAGTTATTCAAGTTCCCTGACTTTTTGCTGGCTCGGTGCTGCTGTCTCGGCAAATTTATATAAATGCCCACAAAATTGACCTGTGGCCGTCCCCCGGCAATTATAACAAATTATCAAGTCGCTCACACGAATGGCGTCGCACAGACAGAATGGGCGGACAGGCGGATGGACACAGCTTCCGACTCACACCTACACACACACACACACCCAGCTAGACAGACATTAATTATTCATAACTTGAACTCTGTTTCGCTTGCCAAAGTTGCCTGGGACACAAACTGAGACTCAGAGAGAGAGAGAGAGAGAGGGACTGAATCTGAGGCTGTCTCCATTTCCATGACGCTGTCTTCGTCTTTGGGGATATTTGCTGCCTTCGCTGTTTCTGACTCACGCTGCACCTGGCCTGCGGTTAAGTCGTTCCAAAGTCTGTCTTCAAAATGTCAAACCAACTGACCTGAGGCATGAACGTCGTGTTGTGTTTTGGCTTAAAGTCGCCTTCCCCCCTCCCACTGCCAACTGGCCAACAAAGTGGCTTTAACACACTTTTAAATGCCGCATCGTGCAACAGTTGCAACCTCCAAACGACGGCCACTTGCCACTTGCAACTAATTATGATTCACGCACACGTGTAATCCACTTACAATTACTATACAACGCAATGCTCAGCTTGACTTTATTAACGGATGCCTTGCAGTCGCGAGCTGCGGTTATTTTAATTTTATTTGGCTCGCTTCCTGCACTGCAGCCACGTGGCGTATACTTAATTTGGCGCGCTGCCCATTTGCGTTTGCTTCTTAATTATGTTGCAAATCTGCGAACAAAAAGCCCTCCAGCCAATATCCCATTCACATTCCACGAATATTCCACGCCATAGGGCATCGTCGTGTACTTCCTTTCTTTTTTGTTCTCTCTTTCTTTCTCTTTCCCTTTGGTTGCCTCTATCTCTCTTTATAGTCATATCAGCTTACACTTGCGACCACTTCCGCAGCACGCGCGTGCTGGCAAAAATTTGTGCAAATATTTACTTAATTACACGATGTGTTTACCAAAATGCACATGAATATGTTCGCTGATTATGCGCCGTGTCCTGCATATTTTACATTAAATTCCGTTATGTTTCTGGGACAACAGACTATCCCCTATTCAGTTAATAATCATAATAAGTTGTACATGTTGTGGTTGCCGCGCTCTTCTTTGCATCAAAAATCGAAAAGGTAAAAACATATTATTCATGGTACTTGTGTGAAGGTAAATGCAATTAAATATCCAGCAAAATAATTGAGATAACTTTAGTTAGGTATTGAAATTCAAATTTAGCTATTTTAAATGACTCGATAAAACTTATTTGTTTTTAAACTGAAAGCCCCATGAACTTTGTTTGCATCATAATAAAAGCTCACACTTTTTTTTAACTTTTAAATATAGTGCAAATTACAAAAACAATCTTCAGGTAATCAAGTTCGCATCAAGGTAAAAGGTCGCCCATGATTATTAACTGATAATAATACATAAATTATAATTTACATTTTTGTAATATAAAATTTAAGATACCTATAACCATGAATCTCTTTACTTATAAAAAATTTGTTAGCAATACGACAGTAATTTTTGGATAGTAAGATAATAATAAATAATATTTATTTAAATATAAATCCTATAAAGAAAGTGCCGAGCGGATCGCCAAATCCCTTACGATAGTCAGTCCAATTTCGGTCGAAGCTTACACTGGCGTCCTGACGTCTCTGAATAACTGTCCAGCCGGCGTCAGCCAATTCGGAATCACAGAACACGGGGAAGAACTGTTGTATAAATATCAAAAAAATCGACAACACTTTCAATTTGATATTCATTTTTACTGCACACAATGAGAACTTGTACTTTCGCACAATACAATTGAATGTTGACTGACTTTCAGTCAGCACAGACAGAATCATGAGAGCTCTTCTTTCCATTTGTGCACTCTCTTCTCGCCAAAAGTTAAAGTTCAAATACAATTGTATACATTCAATAGGTTTGTTATCAATTACCGAGCCGCACTGCTTGAAGATCTGCTGCAATCATTTTGATTGAATCCGAATATCACTGCGGACGGCAGTCCGCGCTAGTGACGAAAGCAGCACGAAGGGTGCGAAGGCGACTAGCATATATACACAGGAAGAATGAAAGATTTGCTATGACTGTCCGATCAGATCGAGTTATATACCGATCGAAAGGTATCAACTTAACTTACAAATGTGCATACTAAGACTTTTGGAATCTCACCTGGTTCATGAGATAAACAGGTATAAGTGGGAGGGGAAAAATTTAAATTATTGGAGTTAATGGGGCCGTTGGAGCCTTTTTGAATTTTCGTTGAATTTTTTACAATTCTCATCAAAAATACGCGTCGAATGACACCTCGATCATCAAAATCGGACAACCGGTTCAAAAAATAATTAATTTTGAAATTTTAAGGGGCTTTCTGAAAATGAGAAGAAAAGTCAGTTTGTCTGTTTGTTTGTTTGTTTGGATCAAATCGTTGATTTAGCTTTAAAGTTTGAATGAGGACTTGTTTCCGATCAAAAATCTAGAAACGTTTGTTCTACGACTTTTTCGAAAAATCGCTAGCTTAGCGGGAAATCGCTAAAAGCCGCTAAAATTAAAGCCCTTATAGCAGTCAAACGATAAAAGCTACAGACGCGATCTATATATCGTTGAAAAGGTATTTTGAAGGGCTGTTATGCATACCTTTTAACTTTTTTTCCAAAGCACATAGGTAAATTGCTACAGGTAACATAAGGTATTTTCCCCCACATTTTGGCGGTTTTTGAGAAAACGCCGCTAACGATTTTTTAAATTTCAATATGTTTTAGTTTGTAAAATTTCGCGTTTTTTGATATATGACACACAAAATGTTACCGATAGATTTGGAAGATATAACCTATTAACTGAATATATACGTTTTACTTTGAATTGGAATAGGGCAGCAGCAACAAAGAGTCATAGCAGCCAGTTTGTTTGTTTGGATCAAATCGTTGATTTAGCTTAAATGTTTGAATGAGGACTTGTTCCTGTTCAAAAATCTAGAAACGTTTGCTCTACGACTTTTGCAAAAAAACGATAGCTTAGCGGGAAATTGCTAAAAACCGCTAAAATTGAAACCCCCATAGCATCCAAACGATAGAAGCTACAGATGCGATAGGACAGCAGCAGCAAAGTGTCCTAGCACCCAGAGTTTAAGAGTGCTGATAGCTTTTGCGCTGGGCATGTTTGCTTGTAAAAGGGACCAGTGTTGCCAGACAATTTGTTATAGCTTGTACAAACAATAATCAAAGTAGACAAAGCTATACTGTCACAAAATATTGCAATTTCAAAATTTCTGATGTCTTATTCAAAAATTTCTGATATCCCATAAAAAAAAACTCTTTACGAGGTAAAAGTCTAGTCACTAGACTTTTATCTCGTAAAGAGGTTTTTTTTATGGGATCATATATACACAAGTCGAGTGTGCTCGACTGCAGGATACCCTGTGCTTTGACACTCTTATAGCCTAACACGTATTTGAACGCCGCGCCGTTAAGCGCCGAAGGTTTGATAAAGCCGCATTAAAGTTTCGAATAATTGTTCGTATTACATCTGTAAGAACTAGAGAACCGACTTAAACCAAACACAACAAAAATAACAGAAATGTTCATGCTAAATCTTAATTTTCGATCAATCATTCCTATGGCAGCTATTCGATATTGTGGTCCGATTTCAACCAAATTTGGTTTGTTTGGTTAAGATATCTCAAACAACAGAGAAGTTCTTCTTACTAAAACTTGATTGATCGATTGATCGTTCCTATTGCAGCTATAGGATATTGTGGTCCAATAAAAATTTAAAAACGAACTTGACCTGCGTCTGGTATCCAGCAACCTACATACCAAATTTGAAGTCTCTAGCTCTTATAGTCTCTGAGATCCTTCCGTTTAAACAGACAGACAGACAGACAGACGGACCTGCTTAAATCGATACCGATCTAGAATATCTTCACTTTTCGGGGTCTGCCATGCCACCTTCTGACAGTTTCATACATTTCATACAACCATTATACCCTTTTTGGCAATTTTCAATGAGCACGTGGTATAATAATCGCAGATTCAATTAATTAATTCTTAAGAAACTAATTTAAACTAAGCTATTCCGATCACATCATGTAATATTAAAGTAATAATCAGGGACCGTAACACTTATAATTTTTTTTTAAAAAAATTAAAAAACAAGAGTTATATGCTGATTTTTATAAAAAAAATTATTTTTAATTATTAAAATTAATTTATATGATAAAAATCAAAAATAAATATTATGTATCAATCGAAAGGTATTAATACGTCGATCATATATACAGGTTTATGATGTGGCTTCTTTAGTTTAAAAGATATTTCAATTGAATTTTTATTTTCAATTTTAATAATAAAAATTGACAAATAGGAGTTATGTTTCAATTTTTATAATAAAAATTGGAAATAAGAGTTAGGGTTAAACTTTTATATTAAAATTGAAAAATAATAATTATTTTTGATTTTTATCATATATATTAATTTTAATAATTAAAAATAATTTTTTTAAAAAATTGCAAATAAAAGCTTTTCCTGTTTTCGAAATTGGCGTTCAAAAATAACATATGTCTGTTTTCCCCACTCTTCTGGGACGGTTTTTCGTGCTTCAATCTTTTTTGAAACTCATAACTATTATTTGCAGTCCCTGGTAATAATTCTAATTCTTTATCTACATTTTTAAGAAACGCTAATATTGAAAATTCCGAGTCTCTTAAATATTAAACGGAAATAGGAATTCCCATAAATGCTCGCACATAAAAACCAAATTTCTAGTTCTTTCGTTGTTATTAATCATATTTTCAAATTCTAATTTCTGTACAATATTTCTGCTAATTTTAATGTGTGAGTCTCAACTGTATTTTATAATAATTAAGTTGAGAGAATAATTCTCTCTTTTTTTCTTTCTTCCGCCTGTGCTCTCACACATATGTATGAATATGTAGAAGTATTTAATTGCAGCCGAGTTCTTAAATGTATTTGTGGAGTGTAAGTCCCAGATTGAACTTTCATAAAATTCTGGCGTTAATGTTGTTCAGTTAACGTTTTTATGCTTGCCCCATAAGACCAAAGTGGCAAAGTGGCAAAATTGCTGCCAACGTTGACAATGAGCAACCAGATAGACAGTAAGATAATAATAAATAATATTTATTTAAATATTATTTAAATAATGAGATAATAATCAAAAATATTTATAGAGTCCTTCTGCCTCTTACATACTTTTGCACATATTTAATATATTCTCAGATACAGGGTATATAAACTGTCACAAGATATAATTGTTCTCCACAAAATATAATTCACGCAACTATCGGTCTGATCATCATTTGCACAAAGGTAAAGCGCTTTTTCTCATGCCAGGAGTTCCATTTGATGCCATTTTGAAGATTGAGCTCATCGTCTCGATACAAGCCATTAAGATTACTACAAATTAAATAAGATTCATCAGAAACAGATCAGAAAAAGATCCATAGACATTACTTACGAATAAGCGCAATTTTTGTACCACCAGCCGGACAACCATTCAGACGCGCAGTTAAACGCTGACTCATCATTATCCTGATCGAAGGTAGAGAACTCCATATTGATGTGAAAGTCCGACAATGAATCGCCAGCATCTCCAGAATATTTGCCAATCGACTTTAGTTTATAGAACTCGCTCTCGTCGCCAATTTGGAAGTGATCGTAGCGGGCAAAGCGTGTTTCGTTCTCAAAGCTCTTCAGATGTATGTAGAGTTCATGGGGCTGCTCGTTGGTGATAAGATATAGCTTTTCCAATCCTATAAAGAAAGTGCCGTGCATATCGCCAAATCCCTTACGATAGTCAGTCCAATTTCGCTCGAAGCTTACACTGGCGTCCTGACGTCTCTGAATAACTGTCCAGCCGGCGTCAGCCAATTCGGAATCACAGAACACGGGGAAGTTACGAATTTCATGAATTTGTACTTCTTGAATTCCCGTCTTCTTGGCCAAGCAACTCGAAATACTCGAGTCACCTTTATATTTACGCGCAGCACTTTCAATTTCTTTTTTCCTTGATTCAGTTAATAATTGGGTGCTCTTAGTTTTTTCAGCAATTAGCTCATCAAGTTGAGCTTTGTATTTTAGCAATAACTCACTTTGCGTGGCATTATTGCTCTTATACAATTTCAATTCGTTCTCTTGGCCCTCGACTGTTTTCTCTAGCTCAACTTGATTTATTTTCAAGCTATTAATCTCTTCCATTAAACTTGTGAATGTTTTCTCTTTCCGCTGTGCTTCGCCCGTGTATTGCAGAAGCGGCTTCACAACCTCATAACAATAGGCCGAACATTGATCATCCACTTGCTTTTTGGAAAAGCAATCCTATAAAGTAAATTGCGTTAGTTAAATATCTTTGACATAATTAAAAAACTTACCGAGTTATATGCATTACAACTGTGTATAAATATCAAAAAAATCGACAACACTTTCAATTTGATATTCATTTTTACTGCACACAATGAGAACTTGTACTTTCGCACAATATAATTGAATGCTGACTGATTTTCAGTAAGCACAGACAGAATCATGAGAGCTCTTCTTTCCATTTGTGCACTCTCTTATCGCTCGAAGTTAAAGTTCAAATACATTTGTATACATTCAATAGGTTTGTTATCAATTACAGAGCCGCACTGCTTGAAGATCTGCTGCAATCATTTGGATTGAATCCGAATATCATATATATACAAGTCGAGTGTGCTTGACTCCAGAATACCCTGTGCTCTGGCACATTACGTATTTGAACGCCGCGCCGTTAAGCGCTGAAGGTTTGATGAAGCCGCATTAAATATTCAAATTATTGCTCGTATTACATCTATATGAAAATCAACAAAAATAACAAAAATGTTCTTGTTGAATCTTAATTTTCGATCAATCATTCCTGTGGCAGCTATTCAAGATTGTGGTCCGATTTCAACCAAAATTGGTCCGGATGCTTAGGAATATCCCAAATGCAAATTCTGTCTGTTTGGTTCAGATATCTCACACAACATATAATTTTTTCCTACTAAAACTTGATTGATCGATTGATCGTTCCTGTGACAGCTATAGGATATAGTGCTCCCATAAAACAAACTTGATCTGCGTCTGGTATCCAGCAACCTACATACCAAATTTGAAGTCTCTAGCCCTTATAGTCTCTGTGCTGCTTCCGTTTAAGTCGACTCGGCTGTCGATACTGATCTAGAATATATATACCTTATGGGGTCTGCCATGCCTGCTTCTGCTAGTTTCATACATTATTTGTAATTATTAAAATTAATTTTATGATAAAAATCAAAAATAAATATTATGTATCAATCAGGTATTAATGCGTAGATCATATATACAGGTTTATATATGATGTGGCTTCTGTGGCTCAAAAGATATTTCAATTGAATTTTTATTTTCAATTTTTATAATAAAAATTGACAAATAAGAGTTATGTTTCAATTTTTATAATAAAAATTGGAAGTAAGAGTTAGAGTTAAACTTTAATATAAAAATTGAAAAATAATAATTATTTTTGATTTATATGATATATATTAATTTTAATAATTAAAAATAATGTTTTTTAAAAAAATAGCAAATAAAAGTTAATCCTGTTTTCAAATTTGGCGTTCAAAAATAACATATTTGTTTGTTTTGTTTCTTAAAAAAATAAACGGAAATAGGAATTCCCATAAATGCACGCACATAAAAACAAAATTTCTAGTTCATTCGTGGGTATTAATCATATTTTCAAACTCTAGTTTCTGTACAATATTTGTGCTAATTTTAATGAGTGAGTCTCAACTGTATTTTATAATAATTAAATTGAGAGAGAAACGCTCTCTTTCTTTTCCCTCTATCGCCTGTGCTCTCACACATACACATGACTATGTAGAAGTATTTAATTGCAGCCGAGTTCTTAAATGTATTTGTGGAGTGTAAGTCCCAGATTGAACTTTCATATAAATGCTTATCGCCGCCTCGTGCCCTTTGGTAGCTGCGTTTAGCGCTTCATAAACTCGTCACTGATTTAATAATATTAAGTTCAACGTCATAAAATGCTGGCGTTAATGTTGTTCAGTTAACGTTTTTATGCTTGCCCCATAAGACCAAAGTGGCAAAGTGGCAAAATTGCTGCCAACGTTGACAATGAACAACCAGATAGACAGTGAGTGAGAGAGAGAGAGAGAAATGAAGGTAGAAAAAGAGATAGTGAGTGTTTGTGTGCCGCTTTTCAGTAGGACTGACAGACAAGGTTCTATAGCCGAGCTGACATCTGTTGTTTGCAGCATAATAATCATTATAATTTATTTTAAAATGCAATTTACGCAGCACACAGTTGAGTCGAGTCGAGTCGAGTTGAGTTCAACGAGTTGATGTTCTGCATGTTAAGCAGCGATGAAATGACAAGGACATTTCACTACAGGATTCAGTGTCCAATCCTCAACTCGTCTGTTAATGGCGCGGGGGCTTCAAGTTAATTAGCGCTGATTTGGCTTTTGTTTTTCGCATTGTGTTGATTACAACTGCAAAATAAATACACGACTATTTATTTATTAACAAACCAGGTCACGTCACTGAGAGCACGAATAAAAATCGACACCGTAACCGAAAAACAGTTACAGTTACAGTTACTGACACAAGTACGTATCCACTAGTCGTAAAATAAATGTCCCGCCACTTGACTGCTGCCTATATACCATTTAGGTCTCGTCGTTTGTTTTGGCTGCAAAACCGAAAAAGGTAAATAACAGGAAACATTTTACACTAATTAGCGACGCACGCTAATGGGCGCCTTGGTTTGAGGGGTGTGAGGGGATTGAGGGACGGGGCATTGAGAATCGGGGCAGGCACGAGGGTTGCTGCGGCACTTGACTATAAAAGTCACTGCCATAAGCCCAATTATGTTGTACGACGAGTTGTCGTCAGAGTCGTTTTGTTGAAAGCCTCAATTTCGGTGTGTAGTGTAGCAGGGGAATCCCCTCCCTTAAATCTTGTTCGCGGTTTTAAGCTGCCACTTTGGTGTTTTTTGTGTGTTGGCAGGAGTCGCCTTAATTTGCATTAATTAGACTTGTAGACGGCTTAGCTTAAATGGGTCAATTTCGCGAACGAAACTTGAATACGAATTCTGAAATTTAGCTAGAGAATATACTAAAGTTTCTTTAACAGTAAAAGAATATATAAAAAAATACTTTATTACAATTTATACTTATATTAAAGCTTATTCAAAAGTTTCCACTATCAAATATAGACACAATCGCTTTTAAAACAGAAATCCTATTAAAAGGTATCTGTGATATTTATTTGACAAACATATTCTCTTACAAGTTGAAATATATATTTATATTTTTGCCATAAGGAACATAAAATAGATCACAAATGTTATCCTCAATTTAAAGGCCGATTAACCGTATATAAATTTATATTACTGAAGCTTTACTATTTTTTTTAATATATGTATATATTTAATAATTTATACATATGTACATATGTTTAAATGTATCCAAAAGTTTTAGTATCCAATAAAGACACATAGTTTTGGATACAGAAAATATTTCAAAATGTTATCTGAGATCCTTAAATAACACATGATTTTCTTACTGCAATTTTTCTAACTTGAATTAATTAATTAATTAATTTTATAATTTTTGTTTATAATTTTTTTAAAAATTTTAAATAATACTAGCAAAAAAATAAAAAAAAAACAATATTTTTTTGCAGTCACTTTTAGAATTCTTTGAAGGATTTTTTTGCATCAAAATATTTTTTGTGAAAGATCGAGAAAAAAAAGTTTAAAATTTGACTTTTTTTTTAACTCAAAATTTTCAATGGGTTAAGGAAAGTTTTGCTTCATTCGAACGGAATTTAAACGACTTTTCCAATTTTTTTATACCCTGGGGGTATATTAAGTTTGTTCAAAAGTATGTAACAGGCAGAAGGAAGCATCTCCGACCCCATAAAGTATATATATTCTTGATCAGCATCAACAGCCGAGTCGATATAGCCATGTCCGTCTGTCCGTCTGTCCGTCCGTCTGTGTAAACGAAAGGATCTCAGAGATGGTAAGAGCTAGGACCACCAAATTTGGAATGAAGACTCCCTATAATGTCAGGCAGAACAAGTTTATGTTAAAATTTTGCCACGCCCACTGTGAGGGGCGTAATTCATAAAAAACTGACAGCACCTTTTATTTTGGCTTTTAAGTTATTTTTTTTTATATCAACGGATGTGGAATCATGCCCAGAAGCTAATCACCAACTTTCATCCCGATTGGGCCATAAATAGTGTAGATATTAACAATTTTGTCCGAGGTATTCTAATGGCAATTCTATAAATAGAATAGAATTAATGGTCAATTAATTCGTTTTACATTTCCTCTGCAAGAATGTTTATCGAATTTGTCATCCTCAATCCAAGTTGCGGCGTGGTGGAAGTGATAAGTGCTCGGCAAGCGAAACGGGAGACCGAGGTTCGAGTCCCGGTTGTGTCGATGCAAATGATTTTTAATTATTATTTTTTTATTATTTTTATTTTCTTATTTTTAAAATTGGTTTAAATCACTTATCTTATTGTACATGTATGTAGCTGCCACAAAAACGATAGGTCGATATTTGAGGATAAGTACAAGAATTGCATGTGCATCTAATCTTCGGCATGCCGAAGCCTAGGCCCAGGGTATATTACTGTCGAGTGCACTCGACTGATCCGCTTGTTTTTTACTGTGAAGTCTTGACTTACATAGATGTTATAGTAAAAAAAAGTGTATTTTGTTATTTTTTACCAATGACCCATAAAATAGGCCACAAATGTTATCTATAGTAAATTTACCGACGTCCATCGCAGATTAGACAAAAGAAAAGCCACAGCTGTGACAATTATCATTGTGGGCAGGGTACAGAGGTTAAAGGGGTAAGTTGCAGAGCCGAACTGTGGCCACTTTGTCACATTTTCTATCATGTTAAATCGCTGCAGTTGAAAAAGCCGTTGCGCAAATGGCCAAGTGACCACAATTCGCGGCTCTCTGTCATTGATTTCTGTCATTTTGATTTTCGTCATCGGGCAACATTCGCTGGACGATGGCCAATAATCACGAATATTTTCATTGTCCAACGGACAGCGGTTGTTTTGGCCATTTGCCATAATTAAAGTGCAAATCATTTTGGCCAAACTTGTATGGTGTGTGTGTGTGAGTGTGTGTGTAGAGGAGAACAGTCGTAATGACGACTGTCAATTTAATTACAACATATATTGCAAATTTACCCGAAGTTCCATTGTACAGAATTTCGCATGTTATGCGGTCTTAATTTTAGCACATTGTTTAATTTATTTTAAACATATTCTGTTTGTGGCAATTATATTGGTTTGTTTTCCATTTTACAAGTAGTTTGATTTGTGTCGTGGTTTTTCATTTTGGGTCTTACTTTGGTAGAAAGCGTTTTCAAAAATACAATGTTTGCAAGCGCTTCAATGATGAAATTGTAAACTAATGTTTATACTGAATTTCTACTAATCAGTATTGTTGCTTTAACTATGCACCATATCAATTGAAAGACATTTAGTTTCAGCTTTAAAGTTAATGGCTTTTAAATTCCAATAACATCATTCCGAAACTTTGTATTTTACAATTAAAATTCAATTACTGTAAATGGAGTAATTAAAAAATAATTTTTTTAATTCCCTATTTTTACTTAAATAAAATATTTAAAAATATTTGAATAGTTACACATTAAAAGTAAACTTAAGCTGAACTTTAATCGTACTCAAAATCTATTTTAACATTTTTTTAAAAGAAACTAAAATTTAAAACAAAGAAGGATATACAAATAAAACGTATTTGATTTTATTTTTCAGTACTTAATTTATAAATTGTTTAGAAATTCCTTAATATTTTAGTTCCGTTTCCCTTACCATTTAATTCATAAGCGAATTCCATCTACTCCTTGAGGGCTCTCTATTTAAATTTTATGACTTAAGCTTGACAAAGTTCAAATTCATTCGTTATCCGTTTCAGCTAAAGCTTCAGCACGCTCACACTCATGACTTGTCTGTCCGTCTGTCTGTCTGTGTGTCTTTCTGTCTTGTCCGACTGACCCTCGGCGCAGTCGGGCAATTTAACTAAAATAATCCCCATTGCATAATTTCATAGAATAGCTCAACAGAGCAATTCGGAGTGCATATAGTTTTGGGCCGGGCCTAGCCGAGACTACACAGACATAAACATATTTTACGAGTCATGAGCCGGGTCTCCATACAATTCTGACCCGACGCCCTCCACTCCGCTCCTCTCCACTCTGCTCCACAGTTGACTTGGAGTTGGCTTCAGCTGCTGCCCCAGAGCCTAACTAGCTGCCACTTTGGCCTGTCATCATGCGTCGCTTTGAGCAGCTGTTGCTCTCTCCCTCTTCCCCTCCTTATGTGTGTGTATGTGTGTGATTTTCTCTGAAAAACTTTATTACCACACGACCTCGAAAAACTGTAAAACGCTGCTGTCATTTCAAATTTATGTGACTTTTGTGAGCAGCTCTCACACTCACCCAAAAAAAAAGACTTCACACACATAGGTTTAAGATGAGGCTATATATATGTATATACATATATATCCAATGTATAGCTGCTCCAGTTTGGCGCCTTTGCCAGTTTATGATATGGCAATGGCGCAAAATACTTTGCTAATTTTTCCTTTTCGGAAATTAGAGCATAAACTTCGCTCTTAAAACTTGCGACCCCGAAACAGAAGTAAAAGTGGGAATACATATGCCATCAGCTCCAAAAACCGCGTGCTTAACACTTCTGCATAAGAGTCTCAGCTGTAACAAATAAAAGTACAAAAAAAGCAACAACAAGCACAACAACATTTATTTGCTTTCGGTAAAGTTTTTAGTTAGCATACCCTGTAAAATTTGCATAAGGAAATAAATCTCTTCTGCCTCGAAAATGTTTACTATTTACTCTCAAAAACATGGAATTATAATGGATTTAAATCAAATAAAATTTGGTAGAAATAAGCTTAGTAAGCAACAAACAATTATTTATTTCTTATTCTGTCTAAAGATGAAGTAAAAATTAAAAACCAAATCGTTTTATCGCTGCTTCACTACATTATATTTAATGATGCAGAATAAGATATGTATATGTTTTTTTATTCATTATAAATTCTTCTATTTAAGCTACTTACGCATTATCTCATAGTCGAGTTCTCCCGAACAATATACAATTCGCACTTATTTGGTTTATTATTAACACCCACACACACACTCTTAGATAGAGAAAAGTACAGAGTGCTGTAAAGTTTTACTCTTTTGGGCTATTGTGGCCCCGCTCTCTAGGTCCTGTTCTCTGCTCAAAGTAAAAGTTATGAGTTGCCAACAAAGTTTATGCTGCAGTTTGGTTTTTGTTGTCCTTCGTGTTGTTATTATCGTTGTTCTTGTTGTTGTCTTGCACTTGCCAGGAAGCTTTAATTACAGTTAAGCTTAAAATCATATGCAAAGTTTGTCTGAGCCAACACGTAATTGTTATCAATGTTGGCTTGTGGCCAAAGTCAAAAATGTTACAACTGAAACAAAAAATGTAAAGCCAAGGAATAAGCCAAAAATATTTTAATATCTAAGCTAAAACCATAACGTATTCTTAGAAAGCAGGAACAAATATATGTATAACATTCATAAAAATAAAATATTATTACTTGCATCAAATGTAATAAGCATTAAATAAAATAATCAAGTTCTAAATTTATTTAAAAAGCAAAGTTCCCTATAGAAAAAAATTCGTAAATATTTGAAAAAAATGTTAGTGAAGTCACAAAAAAAAGCAGAGGCAATAGTTTCATTGTGAACATAACTGACGATGATAGCCAAATATGTGCACAGTTTTTTTGGTCCTATGTTTCATTCAATCGTGGCAAATAACACCGAGCATGGGAAATGAACGGTTTTATATTTGCATGCTTCAAAATAGCAGCAACAATATCATGAACAAATACGACAGGACCAGGGCTGAAATGCACATTGCGTATACGCCGCGTGCATGCGACATTCGAATATGCATTGACGGAAATTGGGATTTGTGTTACTTTATTATTGTGCGCCTACATATACGCACACACTTTTGCACTCATACTTTTAATGGACACAACAGGAAACGGGCAAAGCATGAAGGTGGTCGACATTTTTATGCGCGTGTTCATTTCCGGCCGACTGGCGACTGACGGACGTGTAAAATAAATTTAACAAAAAATCTGCACAACTCAATCAAAATGCGTAAGTCAAAATAACAACAGCAACAGCCATGTGCCAATAACAATAATAACAATGATAATAATAATAGCAATAATAATGACTTAACGACGGCGCCCGCAAGTATGCAACAGTTTGTGAGTGTTATTGGCTTTATAAAGATACAATCGCTCACTTGGCTTAAATCGGCAACTTTTTGAACAAACTTTGGCATACTTTAAACTTTAAACACACTCAATTAGATAGAATAAAATGTTTAGCCAACTTTTTTGGGGGCAGGACACAGCTTGACCCAAGGGTCCAACTTTTTGACTAGCTGCAAAAATGTTGGTCAGAACTTTTTTTTAACAACTTTTGGCAATTATCTTGTGAGCCACGCTCTGCTCTAAGCATGCCCACACATCCCTATACATATAGCAAGATAGTACAGAATCATTTTGGACTCGTTTCAGTTGCAGCTGCAGCTGCAGCTTGTCAACAACTCAACTCGGCCCTGCAGCTGTTGTTTTCAGCCAAACAGATTCACTTTTTTTTATTTTTTGTTGATGCATGCCAATCAGGATCAGCAAAATAGAAAAAACAAACCTTAACAGAAAATGAAGAGTGAAAGAATAGCACTTTTTTAAATATTTTTAAAAACAATGGCACACTTTTTTGGAAGTGAATTTTGGGCTCCAGTGCACATTTAATTGTGTCAATAATGTTTGCCAACTTTAATCCTTTAAGTGCACTTTTGAGCAGCTTTCGTCGCTTTTAACATTTGAGATGATCGGTTTATAAAAAAAAAATTATTTTAAAAAAAAGAAACGTGTGACAAACTTTTTGATGAACTGCATAAAAAGCAAATATTTGCGAGTGAAGTTAAATTAAATTATTACTTATTAATAAAAGATTAAAATTCCCATAAGCTTATAACTAAAATCAGTAAATTATAATACTTTTTTTTTCAATAATTTTCTATCCCATATATCTCAATACTTATTAAATGGTCAAGTTAATATTAGATTAAAAATCCTATAAGTTTATCGCTAAAGTCAGTAGATTATAATAATTTTTTTTTTAATAATATTCTTTTCCTTAAATACTGTCAAAAAATTGCAAGGAAATCAACTAATAAACTTAATAAAATTTTAAATTAGTTAACTTCTTAACTGAAATTGTGCTTAAATTGGTAATAAATATTCAATAAAATATATATGAGATTACAAAGTAATAATAAATAACAGCACAAGTTTTTGTGGCACCCAAGCTGCCAATCTGAAGAGACTTTGGCTTGCAACAGGACTCCAGGAGAACACACACGACTACCAATCGAAAGCAACATAGACGAGAGAGCTAATGGGCTCGCTCTCTAACAGCCTTGGTCTCTCTTAAGCAGACTGGAAAGTTCCAGTTGACTGTTAAAAGCAAAGCGAACGAAGAGAGCGAATGCACAGTACAACGTAGTCATTTTCGAAACATAAACAAAAAGCGACAGGCAGCTAAGTAGCCAGCATATGCTATTACACAGACACACACACACACACACATTTACACATTGAACAGAATTGGCTTGCAGTACAAAACATGGCCGAAAGACATTACAAAAACGGCGAAAAGCACATAGGACAATAAACGGGACATGCGACAGTTGCAGTGGCAAAACCAAAATGCCAGATTCTCGTACTCAACAGCAGAGGCAAAGGCAGAGATCCCAGAAAACAGAAAGCAGAACAGACAACAGAGAACGTTGAAAAGGGGACAAAGTAAAATGCAGCGCAAAACACTTTGGTGAAAAATGAGGTCAACGTGGCGTATGCTCGATGTTTGTTTGTCTGCTAAATGAGGCAGTTGGATGTAATGCACACGCATCTTGCAGAGAAGCTGTTGCTCGACCTGATCAAAGAAAGTAACTTCTCTGACACATCTTACATCTCAACTAACTATAAATAGTATAAGCACATAAAGTCTGCATACGTTTTTGGCGCATTTGCATTTGCTTGACTTGGCAGTTTTTAAAAGTCCTGGCTTGGCTTATACTGTCGACTTTTGTCATGTCACAAAAAATGAAAAAAAAATAGCAGAAAAAGCAGAAGGAAATGCATAAAAACTTGTTGAGATTTATCTTGCCACACGCGAAGGATGCTGCAACTTCCACTGCGTACTTCAGCACTTCAGACACTTCAACGTGCAGCAGCATCTGTAACTGCATTAGGAGTTGTTGTTGTTGCTGCTGCTGCTTCACGTTGCATATGCCAGTTTATTTATGGCACAAATGTGACTGGCGCTGCGGCTTGGGCTGAGCATTTAAGCGCCTTAAAGTATGCAACGCATTTCTTTTGTGCCGCATTCTTGACACTTGTTGTGTGGCACCCACAATTCTTGTCATAGCCCTCGCATTGTGCGGCATTATGAAAAGTCCCTGGCGACACTTGACTGCCAGAGTAGATGCAATAATGTGCATAATTGAAGGACTTTGAGGTGGGAGTTAAGCATGCAAGTGGGTCAAATGTTATGTTTTCTTACAATGGTTCGACGACAGCTTCATTGACAAATGTTTCAAAAGCTCTTTAATGCGGATTTGGCTAAGCAACTTTTAAGTCTGAAATATGCTATTCTCACTTTATCTTGGCCACTTTCCGTACACCAAGCACTCACAAAACGTGGCCATATTGTGTACATTGTATATTGAATTTGCCGCTGTCGTTGTCGTTGCTGCTGTTGCTGCCACTCCGACTGCCTCTGGTGTCCAGTGCAAAACAGTTGGCACATCCGTCGGCTTGTTGATAAAAACAATGGACCACAATGTGTTCAAAACAAAATACCAAAAAATTGTACAAATAAATACACACAATGCCGCACGGTGCAACAAACAAAACAAAACGAAAGCGATAAATTTTGTTCCGAGTATCGAGCACACAAAATATGCACTCATCGGTGGGTTTTGTTGGGCTTCCTGATATGGCGTGAAAGCGTGTTATGAAAACCGTCCAATTGTTGCTGTTCTTGTCGTTTCGTTCGCCAAGTGCTTGTCTATGGATTAACAAAGTGGTATAAGTTGCACTACAGTCAAATATTGAGTTATGGAGGCCACTGAATGCCCTAAGTTGATCAACTAATGGAAAAGATATAAATGACTTTAAAAAAACAGTAGATAAAATAACAAGAAAATCGGAAAAGCAAATGAATGAAAATGAATACTAAATAATCGTAAAAATAGTTTGTAAAATCAAATTATAAATAGTAATTCTGCTAAGGAGTTAGAAAAAAATAAGGAAGCAATGCCTTACATTCGAAACTAAGTATATGGAAACAAATCAAATTAATAATAAAAGATATTTTTGATAAAATATTTTGAAGACCTATTAGAGATGTATATTTATTAATATTGCAAATAACTTCAATTATTTTCGACAATTTAACAAAATAATATGTATTGTAAATTGTATCACAAATAATATTTTCTCATAGATTTCTTAGTTTTATCAAAATATAAAATAATATCCCACTACATTTAGAAACCTTACAGCCTTCTAACAACACAGCGAAAGTTTTAAAATTGAAGTACTCGCATCCATTTCACAACAAGTGCATCGAAACCGAGAGCAACAATTGAAATATAACCTAAATATGCAAAATGTTTCTGGCATCCAGATAAAAAGTGGAAACCCAATTCGAAGTGAACAAAACCGAAGCGAATGGAACGAAACAACTGTTGAGTGCTGTCCGGCAAACGCCCAACAATTTGTATTTGTTAGCATTTAAATAACCGGAAGTGCTTCCCTTCCCCCACTCCCCCTGCAACAAACAACGGCAACAGAAATAGACAACGCGAAGAAACAGATCAACAGAAAAACAAATGCAAAAACGTTAGCAAAAAAAGAAGAGGGAAAACGAGGAAAATGAAACAAAATATTTGAACAGTGCCATAGGAGGAGCTCTGGAGGGGGGAAAGGAAGATGAAGGAGTAGGGGGACTCCGCTCAACTATCAATAACACTTAAAAGCTTTTTTAAATATTTTCTGGTTTTGTTGATGTTGTCGCTTTTGTTGCTGCTTGGCATTGCCATTCTGTGCATTTGGTTCGTTTTTGCTATGGCATATTTATTATTTTCTCCTTTTATTTATTAGTGAAAGCTCTCCTCGCCTTCCCCTTTCCCGAATGTATTTAAAAATGCAATTTTGTTCGTGTTGAAATGAAAAATGTTCTACATTTGCTGCTGCTTTCTGCCACCAGGGAGCAGTTGCAATTGGGGATCTGGAACAACAGCAACCGTTGCAGCAACAGCAGCAACAGCAGCAGCAGTGGCAGCAGCATTATGAATTATTTGCCTAGATTTATAAGTATTTCAATATTTATTGAAACTACATCTGCCTGAGTGTTGGTGTGTATGTGTGCCTTTCAATACATCTGCAACACGTATTGAAAATCTTCATGAGAAACATTTAAATTTTCCCTAAATACATATTTGCTGTTAAAGCCAGGGACCGCAAATAAGAGTTATGAGAAACTGGTTAATCTTTTATTTTTAATTTTTATTTAAAAATAAATAAAAGTTATTTTTCAATTTTAATTTTAAAAATTAAAATTAAAATTTTTTTTTTCAATTTTTTTGATAAAAATTTAAAACAAAACAATTTTTATTATAAAAATTGACAATAAAAATTATTTTTTAATTTTCTTAAAATAAATGAAAAATAAAAATCATTATTCAATTTTTATTATACAAGTTGAAAAATAAACATTGAATGCAAATGTTTTTTAAGCCGGAAGGTATATTTCGATCACAAGGGGGTGGTGAGGGATGGGTGGGTAACGTCGCTCCGACTCTCCTTGGATAAGTCTTTGTATATAAGTATGTATGTACATGTCACTTTTGGAAATACGCCTTCCAACTTAAAAGACATTTACAGTCAATTATTTTTCAACTTTTATAATCAAAATTGAAAAATAAATTAATATTTTCAATTAATTTTTATTTTCAATTGCTAAAATAAAATTTGAAAATAAGAGTTAAAATTTAAATTGGAAATAAAAATTGAAATTAAATTATTATTTTATAATTTTCCTTATTTAGATCGAAAAAAAGAGTTTTCTTTTAATATTTTTGATAAAAATCAACAAATAACTTTTATTTAATAATTTATATTTTTTTAAAATTATTATCGTTACGGTCACTGGTTAAAGCAAAAACCTACAATAAGTAAAAGTACAAATGATAATAGTAAAGTAAAGGTCTTACGATCAGAATGATTTATAAGTTAAATGGTAATTTAATAATTATTTTAAGTAATAAATCAATATTCTATACGAAGCTTACATAAAAAATATTGTATTGAGTAATGAACATAAATAAGAAAAGTAATATAACTAAAATAATATATTTATGCTCCTAAAATATTTACCCATACTGAGTTCCTATCTTAAAATAAAACGGATATAAAAATTTTAAAGCTTTTATATACATACATAAGTAAATAAACTTATAATTGTTTCGAACGGATATTAAAGTTATTTTAAAGCTACACAATAAAAGTTAAATTAATTGAATGCTACAAATTGGCGCTGGTCATTGAGTGCCACAATGTTCACTTGCCATTTACATTAAACTCATTAAAAGAATATTCAAATGAGTTCTCGCATATATGTATGTTTGTATGCATGTACTCATACATATATGTGGCAGTGAGTGTTCGACTGTCCGAGTTAGTTCGACTAAGTAACCGCAAACTATTTGCGTTTTGTGCAACAGACAATATAACAAATTAATTTAAATTTCTTTTTTAATGCATTCATTTACAATTGCTCAGCAACATGGCCAACAAATGTGGGCCAACAAAGCAGACCAAAACAAAGAGGGAAATTGCTAAAAGCGCAACGCCAAAAAACTTTCACCCAGTTTAATGCTTTTCTTGGAACAGAATATTTTTAAGAGTAATTATTTGTGTTAATGAAACTACAAATTGCATGTTGTGTATACACTAGAGAGCATCGATTTGTATGGGCTCGAAAAAGTGAAAAAATGGTAACCAATTTTCATAATCTATGGTCAATTCTAAGATGTTTTCACGAAGAAACCATAGTTCTAAAATGAATTCCTGGTCCGCGCTTTTGAGTTGAAAAATTCATTTTTTCGAACATTTATATCTTGGGTGCTTATGGTTCGATTCTGACAAACTTGGTGTCAATACTCTTGTGAGGACCACAACTTTAAAACTCCACAAAACCAAAGGACGAAATGTCCTTTAAACATAATTTTCATCCTTGGAACGGCGATTTCGCGATTCGTCTCTATCTTAAAAAATTAGTCCGAATTAAAGCTATTTTTTGGCACAAAATAAAATTTTTTTTTTTGAACCTGTAATTTTTATTAAAAGAAAATGTAAAACCTATTTTAATACAGTTTTAACACAATTTTAATAAAATATGTGTTACATTTTCTGTTAACAAAAAATACAGGTTCAGGGAAAATAAAATTTTTTTTGCCAAAAAATAGCTTTAATTCTGACTAATTTATTGGTATAGAGGCGAACCGCGAAATCGTCGTTCCAAGGATGAAAATTATGTTTAAAGGACATTTCGTCCTTTTTTTCTGTTGAATTTTAAAAGTCCTGGTCCTAACAAGAGTATTGACACCAAGTTTGTCAGAATCGGACCATAAACAATCAAGATATAAATTTTCAAAAAAAAATGAATTTTTCAACTCAAAAAGCGCGGACCAGGAATTCATTTTAGAACTATGGTTTCTTCGTGAAAACATCTTAGAATTGACCATTTCACGGTCCATGAAAATTGATGCACTCTAGTATATACACTTTATGGGATACAATCACGCACTCTTTTATACATGTACCACATTTTTTTCATGATTACAAAATTACATGCAATATATATTATTACTATTGATTAACATATGTACAGATATCTAATAATTGTTATTCATGTAATAGATTTATTTTGTGTACTTTAAAAATTTGCACGTTTTTGCTTTTGTTTCATCAAGTAAATGTTCACATTAATAAATTTAAATTTTACGAATCCATAAATAACCGTTTTATTCGAGAGTATGTAAATTGAAGTACAATCAAATATGAATTTTTAAACGCTGAACTCAAAATTTCGAGTGTTAATCAATTGTACAAATGCAATCATATCAAGCTCAATTAGCAAAAATACTAGAAACACAGTTTCTTTAAGCTTTAACCAACAATTGCAAACTGTCACGACTGTTAGTCGCGTACAGATATTGATGTTACAGTTATGATTTGTAATCTGATTGTAATTTTTAGTGTAAATGCTCCATACAAAGTCTTAGTTCACTAGTTTTTGGGCAATGAGTTATGAATATGGTGCTTATACAATTAATTACACTCAAATTTTGAGCCTTTACTTAATTAGATGCAACTTTAGTAGAATTATATTTAATATTCCTATGAATTGATACGGCATTACTATGTCAGAATTTGAATATTTTACTTATGTAAAAATTGCTTGACCAAACTAAACAAGAAATGAAACATTTTTTATAAACAGTAAATCTTCAATAACTAACGAACTTTTTAATTCGTACATTGTAATAATAAGTAATGATATATATTGTATATATATTTAAAATCGTAATAATGTAGACCTTATATAAAAAAGTGTTTAATTCTATAATATTGAGTGCATCGAATTGTATGGGCCCGAAAAAATGAAAAAATGGTAACCCATTTTCGTAATCTGTGGTCAATTCTAAGATGTTTTCACGAAGAAACCATAGTTCTAAAATGAATTCCTGGTCCGCGCTTTTTGAGTTGAAAAATTCATTTTTTTTTGAAAATTTATATCTTGATTGTTTATGGTCCGATTCTGACAAACTTGGTGTCAATACTCTTGTTAGGACCAGGACTTTTAAAATTCAACAGAAAAAAAGGACGAAATGTCCTTTAAACATAATTTTCATCCTTGGAACGACGATTTCGCGGTTCGCCTCTATACCAATAAATTAGTCAGAATTAAAGCTATTTTTTGGCAAAAAAAATTTTATTTTCCCTGAACCTGTATTTTTTGTTAACAGAAAATGTAACACATATTTTATTAAAATTGCTGTTAAAACTGTATTAAAATAGGTTTTACATTTTCTTTTAATAAAAATTACAGGTTCAAAAAAAAAAATTTTATTTTGTGCCAAAAAATAGCTTTAATTCGGACTAATTTTTTAAGATAGAGACGAATCGCGAAATCGCCGTTCCAAGGATGAAAATTATGTTTAAAGGACATTTCGTCCTTTGGTTTTGTGGAGTTTTAAAAGTTGTGGTCCTCACAAGAGTATTGACACCAAGTTTGTCAGAATCGAACCATAAGCACCCAAGATATAAATGTTCGAAAAAATGAGTTTTTCAACTCTAAAAGCGCGGACCAGGAATTCATTTTAGAACTATGGTTTCTTCGTGAAAACATCTTAGAATTGACCACAGATTATGAAAATTGGTTACCATTTTTTCACTTTTTCGAGCCCATACAAATCGATGCTCTCTAGTGTATACACAACTG